>JANTPZ010091100.1:0-18400 GCA_025593235.1 Vachellia pachyceras | reverse complement strand
GGTGCACGTAAGCCGAGATAAAACCATCTCGAAATCTGTAAAAACCATCTCGAAATTCATAAAAACCATCTTGAAATCCGTAAAACCATCTCGAAATTCCCAAAATGCCTCAAAATCTGCAAAATCCATTTTCCCAACGGAGTTCCCAAACAAGCACATTTACGTTGGATCCACCCTCTTGTTTTCGTGTGTTTAGGAATTGATTGCAGAATTGTTTTACAAATTTTAAGATAAGATGTAGGAAGAGTTTTATCTCCACTTATGTATAAAGTGGTTTGAACGTGTCAACCATACAAACACTTTTATTAACACTTGGTCCAATATGCTATATGGCTTCTCGCTGACCCACCAAGTCATATTTATGGATTCCAATATACTGTTAATTACAGAGAGAGCTACCCAGTAAATCCCCTACTCAAAACAAGTGGGGAAGCCAACCAAATCTAAACTGTATTTTTGGAGAGCATGCCTTCATAGCACATGAATGAACACTACGATCCTCTTGATACTGAGTCTTGCGTTAATTTACTCCTTTTTAGCCCTCCACTATATTTCTTTTTGCAATTTTATTAGGTCTTAACCAAGATGATACTAGGATAAACTTTTAAGTTTTGAATATGAACCCCGGCCGGTTGCTGTTTTTAGTTACGTGTAATTTAATTTTTGTTCCTAAGCGCTAGTTTATGTATTTTGGTTTTCACATATATGATTCTCGGTTGAAAAAAAAAAAGAAAAAAGAATATGAACCCGGTTTACTACTAAAAAAATGAACACTGGAGGCTGGAGTGTCATGAAATGAAAGAGCGGAAGAGTGTAGGTTTGATTTTTGATTTTGAAGAATGGATGCTGGTTGAAGAAGTGAGCTTCCGGCGTCCGGTTAAAGAGGAACCCCTGGGGCCCACGCCACCGAGCGGGGGTCAGTCCCTTGCCTCTCCATTCCGCATTAAAAGAAGCTAAAGGTCAACTTTGCCTCCCTGTCCCCAACTGACATTTCCCTCCCCTCTCTCCAACGGCTCCTTCCTTGCTTTTGACCTCATCCCTCTTCCTCGTCGGTCCGGGACCCACCTCTCTTGACGGTCAATTCTCCCTCCCTGCCACGCGTCCCTCTCCCATTTGTCATACCTTTGACCCTACCCTCCCTGCTACTTTCCATTGACACCGCATCCCCCTTGACTTGACTCAAAACCGCCTTCCTCTCTCTCTCTCTCTCTCTCTGTTTTGGTTCTTCTTTTACTTTCGCCTTTTTCTTTCCTCTTCAATCATTTCTCTTGCTTCGTAAGTAACGAAAGATTCAACCCCATGATCATTCTTCCATCACTTCCTCCTCCTCTATAACCATCTAGCCATTGCAAGAAGTAAAAGGGTCAGTTCGAGTGAACAGAAAAAGAAAAGGAGGATTGCGAGTTTGGTTTTTGCTTCTACCGTTCATGCTCCTGGATTAATGGCTGTGGAGCTTATATCCGGTTGTGGGGATGATAGTTTTGCAGGCAGGACGGAAGTAGACAACACAATCGTTGTGCAGGAAGCTACGGCTGTGGGCATTCACAGCGTCAAGAAGCTCATGACAATAATTTCTCGGCAACGCCAGCACCGTGAGGACGAGGCTTCTGGTTCCCGAGGAGTTCCTTCGGAGCTGGAAGTTTTAGCAGATACGGCGATGAACAAGTTCAAAAGGGTTATTTCTCTGTTGGATAGGCCAAGAGTTGGCCACGCTCGTTTCAGAAAAGCACCTACGACGCAGGCTTCGGTTCCTTTTCTCCAGCAGCAGCAGACGCCGGATTCCCAAACCCCAGTACCTCCTGCTACAGAACGACAACAGAACAAAACAGAACAGCCCTCTGCTTTTAAGGTCTATTGCCCTTCGCAGGTTTTACGCCTCCCGCCTCTGCCTCACCAGGGGCACCAACATTCCCCCTTTCATCGGGCGGAGAAGAAGGAAGCGAATGGCAGTGTCCAATTTCCGGCATCGCCGCCAGTTTCCGCCGCCAATTCTTATATATCCGCGTTAACAGGGGATACTGATGGTATGCAACGCTCTTGTCATTCGTCGGGGTTCCAGATCACTCACAGTCAGAGATCACAGCAGGGATCCTACATGGGCAAGCCGCCTTTATGTTCCTCGAGTTCTTTAAAAAGGAAGTGCACTTCAATGGACGATGCCGGCCTCAAGTGTGGATCATCTTCCGGTCGCTGCCATTGCTCCAAGAAAAGGTATAGTTACAGCACCACATTACTTTAATGGCTAGTATGGCCATCACATGGCATTTGTGGTAAGTTATCTTAGCACTATGGTTAATCATCCGAGGCATGTACATGAGGCAAATTCAATTCAATGGATACAGGAAATCAAAGATAAGGAGAGTTATCAGAGTGCCAGCAATAAGCTCGAAGATGGCCGATATTCCGGTTGATGAATATTCGTGGAGAAAATATGGACAAAAGCCCATCAAGGGCTCTCCGCACCCCAGGTATATATCTGTCTATTTATATTCATATCGTTTATTTCAGTGTTATTATCACAAGTGCTGGGGTCACAGGTTTCAGTGGCACATGGGGTTTTCTGAATGTGTGGGGTTGTTTTGAATTTGGAAGGGGTTATTACAAATGTAGCAGCGTGAGGGGCTGCCCAGCGCGCAAACACGTCGAGCGTGCTCTGGACGATCCCACCATGCTCATTGTCACCTACGAAGCTGATCATAATCACTCGATCGAGGTTGCAGCCGCCATCGTCCTCGAATCATCCTAAGCCCTCTCATCTCCAGCCATCTACTTTCATGAGTTTTGCTCTTGCCTGTACTTAGTAACTTTCTGATGTAGCATTCGTTATTTTGTTTCTCTGTGCTAATCAGCGGCCCGCCCTTTCCTCATACCGTGCCTTTCCCTTTCCCTTCTCCTTTTGCAATAGTTTTTTCCAGAATTACATTGTAAACAGTACAAATTGGTTTAATATAGTCAAATACTCAGGTTCATCACCATTTTGTTTCCTTGCCATCACCAAGTTTCATTTTGAAAGATATATTTTCAGTTCCAACAAAGGAGAGAGAAAGAAAAAAGAATCCAATTTCCAACCAAAAGAGAAGGGAAGGAAAGAAGAATTGGGAAACATTTAACTCTCACTTAAAAGTATGTTTAACAGTATTTTTTTACAAAATGAGACAATCTCTTTTACATATTTACTTCGTCTTGTATAAAAGTATTTCTATATTGATTTCCAAACGGATCCACTGTCACGTTGTGGTGGAGAATTGGATGGAGTAATTAAGCAAAGACAGATGGAACAAGTGAAGGAAGGAGCAAGAACTGGATATAGGCGTGATGGTATTTTTGAAGGAGGGGTGTTTGGTACATGTTGGGTCATGTAGACAAAAATTCCACGGGAAGAAACAAAGAATGCATGGAGAGAACAAATGTTGGAAGGGATTAGTCTGAAGAGGACGTTTCGTGGGCTGTACGTTAAAAAGGGTGGGGTGATGATGGATGGATGGATGGATGGATGCGTTTGAAGAATATGTGGTGTCAGTGTTGACTGGTGAAGGAGGAAGGAGTGGGGTTTGTTGGCTTTTGAGGCATACCGTAGTGACGCACGTAGGCAAGCAAGCGCAATAGTCAAAGGTAGCGCTTGCAAGAGTTGAAACGTTGTTAGTATCGATGGTGTTTTTCCTTGGCTCGCTCTAATCTTTTATTCATTAATTTTCGGCTCCAGCAATGATGTCCATGTCGCTTCTTCATTACTGTAATTTCCCACATCACTCCGTGGTCCCCAATTAATTTCCAGGATGCAGCCAACATTTGATTACCAGGTTAAAACCAATACCCCACTCCTATTGCGTCATCTCAGGCAAAATTCCATAAAATTTGTTAGTGGGTTTATTTGTCATAATGTTTAGAAAAGTTAAACGCATGTTTAAATGTGTTTTTTCATAAAATGAGATAATCTCCTTCACATATTTACCTCGACTTACATAAAAATACTTCTCTACCGATTTCTCAAACGGACCCATCATTATATTACATGAAGACGAAGTACCAACTTTAAAATACTCCTTTTTATATGAGAGTACGAAAACCATATTATGAAGTCCTTTTGTTTTTTTAAAATATCTTTAAATAAATAAGAATAACTGCAATTTAATCTAGGTTTTAACCTAAAACCTAGGTTTTGTTCAAGTATAAAAATTTTGCTGAAAAACTATTTTGATTACAAAACCTCGGTTTGAAATCTAGGTTTCCTCTTTCCTACTTTTTTCCTTCTTTCTCTTTCCTCTTTCCTACTTTTTCTTTCTTTCTCTTTTCTTTTTCCTACTTTTTCTTTCTTCTCTTTCTCTTTCCTACTATTCATTCTTTCTCTTTCCTCTTTTCTACCCACTTTTTTTACCTCGGAATCCGTAAAAGCTAATAACTTCCCAAACATAAATCACTTTTCAAAACCTAGGTTTTACCTCGGAATCTGTAAAAGCTATTTTTCAAAATCTATTCTCCAAAACTTAGATTTTACCTTAAAATCTGTAAAATTTATTTTCAAAATAGCTTATAAACAAACCTTTAAACTATCTTTTTAACCATTTATAGAAGCGGAACTAACATTTTAAAATATTTAATAGAATAAATTTATTTTTATTGTAGTGCCATCCCATCCAGCAACAGGCCCATGGTCAGATGATTGTCTCTGGTTTTGTCCCTTCCATCTTTGTTTCCGATTGTTTGATGCAGCTGTGCTCGGAATGTTCCAACATGGACTATGAGTTCAAGGCGTTCTATTAGATGTAAAGAAATCAGTTAGTTAGTTTACTTGTGCAACTGTCCATAATCTAATATGTAACAATTTAAGTTAGTTGGTTTGTTATTCTGTTGACAGCTTTCGTTAACCAGCATTTATATATAAAGATGTAATGAGACTCATTTGGTTATCTATCAAATCAATAAGAAATTCATTCTTTTTCATTTTTCCCTTTTGGTTACTGTTTCATGGTATCAGAGCAAATATTTTCTTTCCTCGTATCTGCTCTGTGGTTCGTGCAGTCTTGTCTCTCACATCCATAGCTATTTTCCCGATTTGTGCGCCCTTCCTTTTCCTCTTTTGTCGTCGGGCTCTTCTCTATCAATAGCCTTTTTTTTTCATGTCTACGACGGAGTCCTCTCAGTCTACGACGGCAAAGGAGATCAATCAAGATCCATCACATTGTTAATATATCCATCCAAATGAAAATCCAGCTTTAATCTTGGTCTCTCTGCCTCTCGATGGCCTCAACTACAGCACCTGGGCTAAAGCCATGGCAATGGCACTCAAGATAAAGAACAAGCTTGAGTTTGTGGACGGCACGATCTCAGCACCCTCCCATACTGATCCTCTTTACACTCCATGGAGGCGATGTAATGCTCTGTTCTTTCTTGGCTTACAAGATCCCTCTCACCACCGATCGCTCAAAGCATCCTCTGGTTGGACACTGCTGCAGCTGTTTGGAAGGATCTTCGGGATCGTTTCTGTCAGAGTGATGTGTTTTGCATATCTGAACTCCAGGAGGAATTGTTTCAAACTCTCCAAGGTGACTTGTCCGTCTCTAATTACTTTACTAAGTTGAAGATCATATGGGACGAACTTTTGAATTACCGCCCTCTGTCAAATTGCTCATGTAATGCCCGAAACTACCAAGAACAAGATTTTGTTATTCGATTTCTAAAAGGCTTAAATGATCGTTTTGCTACTGTCAAATCTCAAATCATGTTGCAGTCCCTTTTACCATTTATCAACTGTGTTTTCTCACTTGTTATTCAACAAGAACAGGAGTAAAATACTGGATATGATGTCAAGATCTGTGCCGCCGCAAGTGTATCAAGAAACCATTTTTCATTTGGCTCATATGTTCCCTCAAAATCCAACACTGGTGGGACGAATAATGCTAATAAATTTTGCACTTATTGTAAGAAGCCTAGACACACCATTGATACATGTTACAAGAAATATGGCTATCCTCTCGGTTTCAAGTTCAGAAATTCATCTGCCGCTGTTAATAGTTCTATGGTTGCTAAATCTTCATCCGAGTCACCCATTGCTTCCAACATCACGTCTCCAGCACCGCAGTTCACTCTAGATCAGTATGATAAACTACTTGTTCTACTTAATAATGCTTCTGTCACTCAAAAACCACATATCTCTGCCTTAACTCTCACTGATAAATCTCAGGCTCAAGTTACTCTTCCTAAACCTTCAGGTGACTCCCCCATTGTTCTGAATTTCATTTCTAAACCTCATGTCTGGATTGTGGATAGTAGCGCCACTGACCATGTTTGCTTTTCTTTATCTTGCTTTGCCTCTTATAAAGACATATCTCCCTTTCATGTTAAGCTACCTAATGGCACCTTTGCGAATGCTACACATATAGGCATTGTACATTTGTCTTCTAATATCCAACTTACCAATGTTCTTTATATCCCTAACTTCTCTTTCAATATTGTTTCTGTCTCCAATCTTACATCCTCACTCTCATGTTCAATAACCTTTTTGGCTCACAGTTATCTTATTCAGGATCTGACCACATTGAAGATGTTTGGTACGGCTGAAGTCATGCGGGGGTTATATCTCTTTCACAGTCATGCAACCACTTCAGTTTCTTCTATTTTAAATCATGTATCCTCTAATGTTCCCTTTGATTTGTGGCACTTTCGTCTTGGTCATGTTTCTCCAGCTGTTTACAAATGTTTTGCTCAGCAATTTCCCTTTCTTTTTTGTAAAATTGATATGTCACATTGTGATGCTTGTTATTTTGCAAAACAAAAAAGATTACCATTTCCTCATAGTCTTACTAAATCTCTCAAACCTTTAGAACTTTTACACGTTGACATATGGGGCCCATACGGTTTGGCATCTGTTCATGGTCATCACTATTTCCTCACTGTTGTGGATGATTACACTCGTTTCACTTGGATTTTTTTTCTCCATTCAAAGTATGTTGCTCGTACACAACTACAAACCCTCATTCTCCAACTTGAAAATCAGTTTCAATGTTCTGTCAAGGTTATTAGATTCGATAATGGTCCCGAATTTCATATGCCTTCATTCTACTCTTCCAAAGGCATTATTCACCAAACCTCATGTGTTGAAACTCTTGAGCAAAATGGAATTGTTGAGCGTAAACATCAACACATTTTAAATACTGCCCATGCACTGTTTTTTCATAGCCATTTGCCTAAAATTTACTGGTCTTATGCTATTTCATACGCTATTCACCTCATCAATCGGTTGCCTTCTCCCATTTTAAACAATAAATCACCATTTGAAATGCTTTACAACACTGCTACAGATTATTCTTCCCTTCGTGTTTTTGGTTCCTTATGCTTTGCTAGTACCCTTCGTTCTCATAGAACAAAGTTTGATCATAGAGCTTGCAAATGTGTATTTTTGGGTTTCAGGTCTGGCACAAAAGGCTATGTCCTTCTTAACTTGCACACTAGGAGTATTTGCTCCAGCAGACATGTCCTCTTTTACGAATCTATTTTTCCCTTCACTCCTTCATTTCTCTTCATACCTCCCTTACCTCAGCAAACAGACCCTATTGACCCTCCCCTTCCTCCTCCTTCCATTTCAGTTTCTGATGACCATATCATTTCTCCACCATCTCTAGATTCTTCTCCTCCCACTCCACCAATTCCAGTCAGAAAGTCTTCCAGTAAGTTAGTTGACAAAATGCCTCATGGAGACTGTCTCCTGGAACACTATGATGTTTGGCTACGCAGGAAGTGGAAACATGATGCATGTACAAGTCCTTTTTTGACTCAATGCCTGAAAGAGATGTGATTTCTTGGAATGCTTTGGTCTCTTGTTATTTGCTGGATGGCGCTAACCAAAAGTCAATTGAAGTTTTTATTCAAATGAGAACAACGAATGTGCAACCAGATCGTACTACATTTGCCGTTGTTTTGGTCTGGAAAACTAAAATTTAGGGATACAAATTCACTGCCTTGCGATTCAAATGGGCTTGATTGATGATTCGGTGACAAGTTGTGCAGTGGTAGACATGTATTCAAAATGTAAGAAGCTAGATGAGGCTTCTCTGGTTTTCTATGAAATTCCAGAAAAAAATTGGATATGTTGGGGTGCTATAATTGCGGGGTGTGTTCAGAATCATCAGCTTATGGAGGGTCTAGATTTGTTTAGAGATATGCAGAGAGAAGGTATTGGGGTGAGTCAGTCAACATATGCTAGTATTTTTAGAGCTTGTGCGGAATTATCTGCATTTAGAGTTGGCACACAATTGCATGCCCATGCCTTAAAAAGCAAACTTTGAATATGATATCATCGTGGGAACTGCCATATTAGACATGTATGCAAAATGTCAAAGCATGACTGATTCTCGAAAGCTATTTAATTTGTTGCCCAATCCTGGACGTCCGTCATATAATGCCATTATTGTTGGATATGCCAGGCATTATCAAGGTAAAGAAGCTAAATCAAATCATATTATTAAATATTTAAATATTATATATTCAAAATGCAAATATATGGGGGCCTTTCGGTCTTTACGAAGATCAGGTCTTGGCTTTGATGAAGTTAGCTTGTCTGGTGCATTTAGTGCTTGTGCAACGATCAAAGGGTATTCAGAGGGGATTCAACTACAAGGATTAGCGTTCAAATGCAATTTAATGTTTAATATCTGTGTTGCAAATGCCATTTTAGACATGTATGGTAAGTGTGGAGCTCTAACTGAAGCATGTCTAGTGTTTGATGAGATGGTAATGAGGGATGCAGTGTCTTGGAATGCAATCATTGCTGCTCATGAGCAAAATGAAGAAGTGAATAAAACATTTCCACTTTTTGTTTCAATGCTGCTGTCTAAAATGAAACCAGATGATTTTACTTATGGTAGTATTCCAAAAGCCTGTGCCGGCAAGAAAAATTTAAACCGTGGTATGGAGATCCATGGAAGAATTATCAAGTCTGAGATGGGGTTAAACCAATTTACTGCAAATGCACTTGTTGATATGTATTGCAAGTGTGGAATGCTAGAAGATGCGGGAAAAATCCATGACAGAATGGAAGAGCAGACAGTTGTTTCTTGGAATGCAGTCATTTCAGGATTCTCATTGCAGAAGCAATGTGAAAATGCCCAGAGGTATTTTTGTCACTTGCTTGGAATGGGTGCAACACCCGACACTTTTACGTATGCTACAATTCTTGATACCTGTGCTGATGTGGCTACTATTGAACTTGGGAAGCAGATTCATGCTCAAATCCTCAAGCGAAAATGGCATTCAGATGCCTACATGGCCAGCACTCTTGTAGACATGTACTCAAAATGTGGAGAAATGCAGGATTCCCAATTAATGTTTGAGAAAACACCTAATCGAGATTATGTTACATGGAGTGCCATGATTTGTGCTTATGCCTGCCATGGTCCCGGAGAAGAGGCCATCAAAGTATTCGAGGAGATGCAGCTTCTGAATCTCAAGCCCAACCGTGCAACCTTTATCTCAGTCCTCAGAGCTTGTGCAGATATGGGTTACGTAGACAGAGGGTTAGATTCCTTCCAGAAAATGCAAAGCCACTATGGTTTCAATTCTGAGTTGGAGCATTCTCATGTATGGTGGATCTCCTAGGTAGGTCAGGCCAAGTGGCTGAAGCTCTGAAGCTTATTGAAAGCATGCCTTTTGAAGCGGATGAGATCATTTGGAGGACTCTTCTTAGCATTTGCAAGAGTCAAGGGAATGTAGAAGTGGCAGAAATAGCAGCAAATTCTACACTACAACTAGACCCTCAGGATTCTTCTGCATATGTTCTGTTATCAAATATTTATGCTGATGCAGGGATGTGGGGTGACGTTTCAAAAATAAGAAGAATAATGAAGGATTATAAGTTAAAGAAAAGCCTGGTTGCAGCTGGATTGAGGTGAGAGATGAGGTAAATGCATTTTTATTGCTGGGGATAAAGCTCATCCAAGATGTGTCTATATGAGAAAATTCATTTGCTTTCTTTATGAGATGACGTGGGCTGGATATGCACCTGATGTTTATTTTATGCTGGATGAAGTGTAGAAGATGAAGAAGAGCCTCAGGAGCTCAGGGCAATCTACACGTAGTGAGATTATATAGATATAGAACCACACCTAAAAGGGATTTAGACTTTCACTAAATTAAAATCCTATTTTATCTATATCTTTTTATATCAGCTAGCATTTTTGGATGTGCATCAACCTATTCCACTTCAACTGGATGATTTATTGAGGTCAAACCAACCTAGATTGAACCAGATAGGACTCTTTTGGACAATAAACTCTACCACTAAGTATTTAATTTGGATGCATTTGTTGGACATGAATTTGAGACACCTGATTAAGCTAATACAACCACTTTTTAATTGAACCGAGTATTGGTGATTACATGTTGGCTGGTTTCGATAAATGAAATGACATGATTTTTTAATTTTGAAATTGCATATAGATTTTTCTTGTGAAACTGTATATAGATTAATTTTCTTTCATTATATAAGTTGATTTTCAAATATTGTCAAGCACAATTCACAAAATCTCAAAGCCATCTTAATACATCATTTTTTGGTAAGCGAAGTGATTCGTTACAAAGAGGCTATGATGCCAAGTGGAGAAAACAAGCTAATCAAGTCTTGACATGAACAGATCTAGTATATCATGTTTCCCTTTAACGAACATTTGAAGATAAAAATATATTTGATTAATGTGAATGTGAGGGTTGTTTGGTTGCTTTATCATTTGATGATTTTTTTTCAAGGTCTATTGAATCTTTTTAGCATGTCAAACCATCTTCATCATGTTTACCTCTGGACAACTTTCCTGAAAACAGCTAATCGAAATTACCTAATCCCCCCCGCATAATTCATTGGTTTGCATTGCTCATTGTCATTGCTTTAAACTATGTGGACATTTCCTAAATTCGCTTTCTTATTTTATGTGATTGAGTTTCTTTCCTTTTTCAACTAATTTTGTCTTCATATTATTTTATAATGTTTTTATCGACTGGTAGTTTAAAAAATCTGTGACTCTATCCCAACATATTCAAGTAAAAAAATTAATAAACGGTGATGCAATACAACTGAAATGAAGTGATGATGAGAAGAGTAACTAATAAATATGATTACCGCAAAATGTTTATGGCGAAATAATTTTATTCATTTTCTCTGAGGGATGAAAAATAATACTATTCTTACCTCAAGAACAAGGAATTAAATGTATATATGGGAGAACCAGACCTTAAAAATATGAACTGTGAAGTGATGGATCTTTGTTCTCCTACCTCTACTAGTTCGTGGTTGCGTGCGTTTTAGTTTTGTCTAAAATCTCGGTTAAGTGTTTGGTATCTTAGCATTATAGATGATAAATGGAGACCTTATCTATTCCGTTTAAGAATTTAAAACGTTGTAATTTCGAGGTAACCTGACAACAGAACAAGACAAGTGCGAGTGGTACATTTATCGTAGGGAAAATGATATTTTTGTTTGATGTGGAAAAAGAAATAATTCACTTGGGTTAATTGTAGTTATGGCCGATTCCCCCTTTTAAAATGGGATGAGCGAAATAATTGTTCACCAACCCAAAGCACAATCAGTTTCTCTTGCTTACAATTTTAGTCTTCTAGATACTGCTTTGAGGTTGTTCTATTATGTCTTTGCCCATTTTCTTTCCTTGTAAACGCTCAAGGACCAGAGCTATAGGATGTTATGCCCACTTCTTTCTGCGACCTCTTCTTTCCTTGTAATCTTTCAACTTGAAAAGCAGCTTTGAGGAACAGACAGAGATGAACAAGGTTCCTCCAAAACTTGTAGTTTCGACGTTGTACCTCCTCATGTTGTCCTTTCCTGTCCCAACTCTAGCAAATGTTGCTGAAACAGGCACTCTCAATTTCAACAGTGAAGGTGAGGTTTTCAGCAAAAGCTGCAACAATGAATTCCATTCAATGCCCCTTCCATCTCCATGTGAAGAATCAAAAAGCACGGAAGTACCTCCAGTTTTTCCTCTCCAAATAGATGGTTTGGTATTTGCTGATCAACGACTTGAAGTTGCATACCCGGTGATCCAAAAATTCAAGTCCAGCATCACCTCTGATACCCTGGGCGTCACCAAATCATGGGTAGGCTCTGATATTTGCAGCTACAAAGGTTTCTACTGTGATAATCCACCAGATAACACCTCAGCCATTGCTGTGGCCTCCATTGATTTCAATGGATTTCAACTTGGAGCTCCTACACTTGATGGCTTCATTGATCAGCTTCCTGATGTTGCTCTCTTCCATGCAAATTCCAACAGTTTCAGAGGCACCATTTCTACTAAAATCTCCAAGCTCCGTTATCTTTATGAGCTTGATGTGAGCAACAATCAACTGTCCGGTCCATTTCCCATGGCTGTCTTGGGCATGAACTCCCTAACATTCTTGGACCTTCGCTTCAACTTGTTCTCTGGGCAAGTCCCTCCTCAGATATTCACCCAGAATCTCGATGTTCTCTTCATCAACAACAACGACTTCACTCAGAGCTTGCCTGATAACTTAGGCAGCACTCATATTCTTTATCTCACCTTAGCCAACAACAAATTCATGGGTCCCATACCTAGAAGCCTCCCTAAAGCCTTGTCCACTCTCACAGAGGTATTATTTTTGAACAACCAGTTAACAGGTTGTATCCCATATGAGATTGGGTTTCTTGAAGAGGCTAGAGTGTTAGATGCTGGGAACAACCGGTTAACAGGTCCATTGCCCTTGTCCTTGGGTTGCCTTGAGCAGTTGCAACTCCTCAATTTGGCTGGTAATCTCCTGTACGGTATGGTGCCAGAAGTGGTGTGTGGACAAGAGAATTTGGTGAATTTATCACTTTCAGATAATTACTTCACGCTTGTAGGACCTCTGTGTAGGACCTTAATTCAGCGAGGGGTTCTTGATGTTAGGAACAATTGCATTCCTGATCTTCCATTCCAGAGATCAGTGATTGAGTGTGCAGATTTCTTTGTGCACCCAAGATTGTGTTACAACATGTGGTTTCATAATTTCTTTCCTTGTAAGTTTTCTTTCCACAAGTCTTCGGTCTCTGCCATCCCCAAGATGGCTCCTTCTCCTTGACCCTTTTTCTGTTTTGCTTCGATGTGCTTAAGACATGGACTGCAACATTTTATCATTTCTTTTTTCGTTTTCCCTTTCGTGTGCAGTGCGTAATCATGCCAAACATTGCACCAACCTCCATTTTCCCTTTAACTATTTCCACTTTTCATTTTCAAGGCCTACATTGAAATACTTGGAAATTATGTCATGATCATAACCACTCTATCATAATCCCCAGCCTCCAACCAAAAAATAAAAAATAAAAAATCGATATGATGACGAGGGAATGTGGTTACCAGTATTCGAGAGTGATTGTGATGGTTTGATGAGTGAGTGTAATACAGGCTATTTCCACGAAAAATTTACCAGAAAACAATATATATTATCATCATTGATTTGTTGTGTTCAAATGGGTGCTCCTACAAAATAGTTATGAGTTCCATTGGATAAAAACATCATCATCATCATTGGGTCCATCGATTTCCAAACTACTCTCTAACATTGACAACTATTGATATTAGAGAAAAGGATCTGTGTTATAAGAGATTGTACGACCTTAAATCTTAACCATCGAAGGGTATGGTCCCATTATGCTGTAAACTTCCCTCATTTTTGCACCCCATGGTCCCTTCATGTATGAAATATAACCTTTAGCCATGAAAAAGTGAAGGAAAAAGGTTGCAATATCTCATGCATATGAAGTTAGGCAAGAGAAGTTACGTTATTTGATAGTTTTTTCAAGGTTGCCAACATGCTTTTACTTTTAGAAAGCAATCTAGTGATCTACATACGTAGTTGACAGTGATGGTGGGTGAGGGAAGCGAGAGGGGCATGGGTTACAGCTCAAAAAGAGCCCAACGATGCATGATTTATTATTATTTATAATTAAGGATATGATGTTCATTAAAAGGAGCAAAAAATCCAAGTCATGAGGCACTGTTGTTGGTTTAAAATATCAAAGGGCCTTGTGGAAGACTTTCGGCTGTCTATCAAATATTACTATATTTAGAAAGGTTACAAAATTCGAAGAGTGGATCGTGCCACTGTTAGAGTTGACACTGAACTTGATTCACCTTTGCAGAAGGGAAGCCATCATTTTTACGAGAAAAATAAATGTGGGGCAAAGTTTTCGAGGGTTGAGATTTTCTTTCTCAGCTAAAGAAATTGATCAACCAAAGGAGTTGAGTTTAACTAAATCTATTAGTTTCTTACAACATAATGAATCATTATTTCAATATCTGTTAGAAGAGGTATCTATATTTAATGACTGATGACTTAACAGAATTTACTCTAGAATGCTAGCACATAGCCAAAAAAAAAAAAGAAATTGAGGAATATAGAGAGAGTGGGCTCATCAAAACGGAGCAAAAACTAGAGGTGTTGCAGTTATCTTATCCATGGGCAACTTTTAATGAACATGATCGCGTCACAACTGTGGTAGGTACGACTGATGAGCGGCCACAGCCTCATTTGAAATAAAAACTGAAACATAATGCGAAATAAAGGGGAAATAAATATAAAAGGGGAAAAGTTAGCTACTTGGATCGTGCTCTACAACAATTTTCGTTTCTTTTGCGTTTAAAGAATGAATTCATAGATGGTGATACATTTTTGTACTCAAAATTATGGTTAACTTTTATAGTTGCCGCCAGCATAGATAAAACCATATCTACGTCTGTAGCAATAGTATTATAATGCTCTGTTCACATCTCTTCTCAAGTTCAAGTATCATAGAGCATTAATTCCACACAGGAAATACATAATTTCTCATTATCAATGTCACCATCAAATGCTAGAGTTCCATTCCAAATGTAGCAAATTATGTCAATTTGGTTTTGCCCACACGCCCAATGTGAACAAAAAAAAAAAAACCATATCGTAGTGCAACTCGGGAGACATGTAACCAATAGTTGAGCTTTATAAGCTCAACGTCTGCAGACCCTCCTGTTTTTTGTCAGAATGAAAGTTCAACGAAAATGTCCAATCAATTTGACAGGAATCACCTGGTCTGTTTCGCCAACCCAAGTTTCGATGGATACAATTTTTTGGGGGGGGGGGTTGTTTAACGAGACCCAAAGAAATTGCCAATACGGAGTACGGGAAAAAAGTACGGGTGGAACTTCTTTCAATAGAATAATACATGCATACGTACATATATGTAACAACTGATGTTCTTTGCACACATGAAGCCCCCACAATTCCCAAAAAACAGCTAGAAGCATTTCCTTCTGTTGTACGTAACGGAGAAACACTACAGTGTACAAACTATCAACAAAATCAATAATAGGATCGATCATGATTAAGAGAACAGCAAATTACAAACACAGTAAGGAATAAAAGACCCTTAATAAACATTTCCAAGAATTGATGAATAATATCTTTCCCTTTCGTTTACTAGTGTTGGTATGAACAGAGTATTTTTTTTCCCCAGGAAAAAAGTCTAGCAAGCACCTGTCTCCTCAGGCAATTATTTGGGTTACTGGTGGCAGCATCACAACAAACCTCACAATATGCTCCACAAGCAGTACGTAATTTATGTGCAAGTTTCCAAGATTCGGATATCATTATCCAATACCATAGGCATATGTATGGTGACTAGTGAGCCGCCACTAATATCAGTATGTTACACTGCAGCAAGAAAAGGTCGGTGTCAGTCAGATCAATGATTCTTACCAAGACAAATAGTTTCTGGATGGTTAATAAAGACTAAAAAATAATGCATTAGCTGAAAATTGAATACATAATAGTATGGGCTTTTCCCGGGGTCCTATGCTAGGTTATTGGTCAAGAATAAGAAATGCACTCCTTCCAACATAAATTCTTTTTTTTTTCTCAATGTAAAATAAAACACTAAAATCTAATGGTGGGGGTTTCAAGTGCTAAAAAATGCATAAAAATTGTTACCTGTACCTAATGTTGTGTTCTTTCCAAAGTCCTGTGTCTATGATCACTCTAAATGGTCCAAAAATGAAAACTAGGTGATAGTTGGTCAGTGATCATAAATGATCATGGTTCATAGGCTACGTGGCAAAGCCTGTGGCCGTGGCCTTGCTCTCATAACTGTCTCATCGCTATGGCGAATCCATTCTGAAAGCCTCCAGGGCTTCTGCCACTTCCATTTGAATTGTACCAACCATTGGTGATGACTTCTTTTCCACCTCCATAACTTCCCCGAAGCTTGTCCAACAATTGCTAGTTTTTTCATTGATAGTTGCCTCATGGGTATCATCTGCATTGACAGAAAATGTCATGTCCTTTTTCCGGTAAAAAAGACATGTTCAAATTTAATGTAAACACAAGAAAATATTACCTTTCTACTCTGATCCATAAATGCTGCAGATTCCCCTGCTATGCTATTAACAACTCCTGGGGTATACTTGAGCTGTTTCGGTACTGGCACAGACGCTGGAGTCAATGATCCATTCATATCTTCAACGTAGTGTCTCAATGAATTTGGCGAGTTTCCCTGTTGATATTAAATCATTGTTAGATAACAACTAAAAATTGAAGAAATACATTGATGACGACAGCCATGATTTACAAAGATAAGAGGATTCCAAAAATTCAATTGTCACGATGACTATATTGTAACAGCTACAAGGGCAGGGCACCGTGACAATCGAAAATCACCAAAAAGAATAAAAACTAATTATGGGAGATAGTCATGACAAACAATCTCCACAGGCTACTTGAACTTTCTTTGGAATCTATTAATTTTTATATGTCGAGTAATGGTAACCCAATTGCAATATATTACTGCTGAATAGTTCAAACTTACATAGTATGCTTTAATGGAAACACCTTCAATGTCAAATTCATTTTTAGTCAAGCTTTTATAATGTCATAATAACTTAAGGCCAAGTTGTCAAGGATGAATATAGTAATATGATGCTTTGAGAAATTAAACTTGACCAAGAAAAATGTGATCTCACAGAAGCTGGTGTAGCCAATGTGGTTGCAAAAGCTTGATCTCTCAATTTCAGCTCTTTCTCAACTTCCTTTCGCCTCATCTCACTCTGCCGTAATAGGCCTACAAGCTCTTTGATTTGATCTTTCATATCCCTGATCTCCATATCTCTCTCCCACAGCTGGCATCTGCATAAAAACAGAAACTTGAATTTAAAAAACATATACCTATATACCATTATAAACCACTCGAGAGTAAAAAACAAATGAGTGCATATCATAATCTGACATAATATACTCCGCTTCCATCAGCAAGAACGAATATAATCTGAAAACTTGTCCTTGTTGGATCTTCTCATTTGTATTGGTCAAGGAAACAACATATGTCAAAGGATATACATTCAGATCTTCAGAACAGATGGTCATTCAAAGCAATCAAGAATTAATTCTCTTTTTTCGCTTATTACTGATTGAATTCTTTTATCTTCAATCTAGTAAGAAACAATGTCAAGACCCAACAGCTATCATCCCCCTAAAACCTGTGAGAATCAGGAGCAACTTCAAAGAACAAGCAAGACAAGTCCAGACAGAAAACTTTAGACAACCTATAGATGTTTTCATCTTGAAGGCACTCCCCTCTCTATATCAACACAACTCATTATATTAAAAAGAAAGAAAGAAAGAGAAAGAAAGAAAATGTTCCTTTTCTAATGTTGTGTATGATGTGCGGAACCTCCTATCTAGGCATGATCAACTGACATAAAATCTATTCACAGTTGCAGAAATGCTGATGTCAAACATGCAACATTAGGACACGGGGATGAAGAATTTAATTGATGGTAAGACAAAGCACCTAGAATCTGCAACAGAATTAAACATATATTGAAGCAAATTCTTGGCTTCTCCCATTGATCGCAATTGGTTCCAGCGTCCACGGTTAGTGAAGGCCCGTTCTCTTTCTTCAGCCTCAGAAAGTTGAGAAGCCATTGCCACTAGTGAATTAGATGATATACTCAGCATGTTCTCAAGCGAAGCTATTCTGGCCATTCTTGCATTTGGTGACATGGAGGATGCTCTGAGAAATGAGACATGTATTAAAATCAAACATAAAGAACCATGTATAGAATGCAACACTAATGGAAGAGGTAGGGAGTGAGGCAACCAGACATAAATTCAAATTACATGAAGTATACCTAGCAAAGCCATTCTTTCCTCTTGGAGTAGTGAGGCCCTTTGCAGCAAATTCATTCACTTGCTTCAGTATAGCTAACTCTTCAGCAAGAGCAGCTCGCCTGAAGATTGTATCACAATAATTAAAGACTACACCAGATCAGCCAATATGAAAATCATGAATAAAAAAATCTGTTTTACATACACTTGGCTCTGCTTCTCATACTCAAAACGTACTTCATGCTCTTTCACCATGACTTCTAGCTCATGA
>JANTPZ010091099.1:0-17185 GCA_025593235.1 Vachellia pachyceras | reverse complement strand
TTTTTCTTCATTATGTGGCAAGAGCAAGCAATTTCAGTCAGAGCCATGGAGTATTGAGTAAATCTAGGCCTTGCTTGCTTTGTTCAACAACTGCTGCATATTTTTGGGAAGTTAACTTTTCAAGAACTTTTACATTTTGGGGATATATTAATTTCACTCTTGAAAAGTTATGAATGTATTATTGCCTAGTAAACTTTGTATTTCATTAAAAAAGAAGTCCTAATTATTTTTTAATATAAAATTATTGTTTTTAATAGGTTAAAATATAATTTTAGTCATTTATATTTGCATCAATTTTCACTTTAATCCTTTAAATTTAAAAAATACACTTTTAGTCCCTCAAACTTAAGGTCATTAGTCTCTCTTAAAAGAAATTGATGACTCGTTAAACATTTATACAACATGACATCCACGCAATGGCGGACCCAGGACCCTGGCTTAGGGGGTGCAAACTATTTTTTTACAAGATAAGTGAGACTTTTTTTAATTTCTTTTGAGAATAATATGAGTAAAAATTCAGTGGGTTCAAAATTAGCAAATGAGTGGGTGCAAAATAAATCGCATAGCACTAATATATACCTAATTTTCTGGAAGTCAGGGGGTGCGGCTGCACCCGCTCGGATGCATGTAGGTCCGCCAGTGCATCCACGTGGCTGAATAGCAGAAGATGCTCTTCGGCAGAACACTGAACAACGCCTATTGACCCCTTTGATTCAGTTTTTCAACAATAAAAAAGGATAAAGATAAGTAAAAGGAAAACCTTAAAGGCTGAAATGATTAACATCATTGGATATAGTTGTTTTTTAATTATTTTTATTTTACACAATTTAAAATATCAGATTTATCGTATTATTAAATTAAAATTAAAATGTAAGTATGTTTTGTCAACGTTTTATTACACAGTTATCAATTAAATTTGATAAGTTAGCAATTTCCATTAAGAAAGACTTACGGCGTTACGTTTGAGGGACTGAAAGTGCACTTTTTAAACTTAAATAACTAAAGTGAAACTTGACACAAACATAAAGAACTAAAAATATACTTTAACATTTTTAATATGGAGCAAAAAATACTTTTTTACTAGGCACAAGCTAAGTATCTCCTACCAGATATAATGATGTTTGAGAAATTATTGGATGTGATCTCACATATCCTCATGGAACGAGAAGAATGATACTTAATCCATCTCTTTAACATTAAATTTAAATATATAGGGTTGTGCATGGATCAAGCCGCATAGGATATCAAGCCAACTTGGTGTACATCCGAGGCACGCCATGTAGCAACCTAATATTTGTATGATTTTGTCCTAAAAAGTAATTAAAAATGTTAATCAGGAAAAAAGAATTTAATTAAGTATTGCTTAGCAAGTTATTTTTTTAGTTGTACGAGGCTTAACTTTGTAGAAAATTAAAATTTTTAATTGACCAAACAAAAGATTTAGTTAATCCAACACACACGCAAAGGATATCTAGTATGTGTTGCTTCTTAGAAGTTAGAACTCAAAAGTTCTTGAAAAATATGAAAGTGAAAGAAAAGGAAGGATGATTAATTAGGTTCAGTACCAAACAAATTAATTGATGCATTTCAACTCGTTATATATATATATATATAGCATCACACGTACAAGTTAAGCATCAAACCATGAAAACAATTTCTTACACATTTAAAATTCACTGTACGAACAGGATACTTACTGTGTACCTCCGGTCCTGAACGCTTGTTAGTTTCAATTACATCATTAAAATCAAGAAAAGTTAATTACTCATTAAAATGTTTTTTAAATTAAACGAGTTTTTATCTTAATCCATGAACTGTCAATTTAAAAAACGAACACTTTATTTACTAATTGGAAATATGCGAAAAAGGGCATTTCTAAAAAAACATGGAATATCCTCATAATTTATCCACAGTGTGGCTTGTATTTAGAATTGTAAATGTATTTGAAAACACAACCTAAATAAAGATCCATTAAAAAGAGTAACTCCCTTGATTCTTTCCACAGTGCACTCCCTCCTATTTTAAATGAGTTATATAACTAATATGTAAATTTAAGAAGCAAAATAGCCAAGTAAGTTGTTTATATAAAAAATTTGTATCAGTTCTCCTAATTAAAACTAAAACGCACACTCTCTTTAAAATAAAAATCACTCAATAGCCAATAAAGACTCACTCAGTTGATAAAGAATTTGTTCATACCCATACAATTATAAGTCTAAATTCCGTTAATGTAACGACTTTATCAGTAAATGATACGTAAAATATACGTGTAACTGCTCATTATTAAATCCAGATGCATGCACCGACCCTAACGATTATGTATGACGTGGCATGAATGTATTGGGTGTTGGGCAAATAGAATAGAATCATCGTCTGCTTGGCGAAAAGGGAACTAAGAGGCCATGAAAAGGAATCTAATTTACTTGATGAGAATAATAATATTCAATTTATGAGTGCAATAATTATATGTTAGGATGTCACATGTGATTTACGACGACTGGGTTGACTTGGTTCTCTGTTAGATCAGCATCATTATTGAGTAGACTTCATAATTCATGAATCTATCTCCCTACTTTCCGTCACGCGTAGTAAAAAATGGACTTTTCTTACCATCCAATGTGTACTTCCAAAAAATAAATTACCCAATTAGTAATAAGTAATTTATATATTTACATTTGCATTTTGTCATTCTTTAACGAGAGTCTCTCTATTAATCCAATTCACATTTTTTTTCTCATATTTGAGAAAAATTTCAACTCTTTTTCCCGCTATTAATCCAATTCCATACCATTATTGTTCCCAAAACTTCAACTCTTTTAATCACACACATATATAGATTAAAGTATACTTTTATTATTTTATGTTTGCGTCAGGTTTCATTTTATTCCTTTAAGTTTAAAAAGTGTACCTTCATTCCCTCAAACTTAACACCATTAATCTCTCTTAACGAAAATTGCTGACTCATCAAATATAATTTATGATTGTGCAATAAAACGTTCACAAAGCATACTCACATTTTAATTGTAATTTAATAATATAATAAATTGAGTAAAATAAACAAGATTTAAAATAAAAACAACTATATCCGGTTATGAGTCAGCAATTTTCGTTAAGAGAAACAGATGACGTTAAGTTTGAGGGATTGAAAGTGCACTTTTTACACTTAAAGGATTAAAGTGAAACCTGACACAAACATAAAGGATCAAAAGTATACTTTAACCTATATATTTCCACCAACCAGAAAGGAAACAAAAATAAAATAAAAGGTCTACGTGAAATTCCACCTTTCTAAAGTTATTTTTTTCTATCTATTTATGTATGCATTCAGTTTTCTATCTCAGAAATGATGTGATGAATGCATATCAAACAGACACAAAATTAATGACATGAAACGCATTTCAATTTTCATAGCTTGTAAAGTTTGACCAAAGAGAGAAAGGAAAAAAGCTTGGTTATTGACTTTTGATGGCTCTATAAGGTGTTACCCTATTAAAGTATTGTGGAATCCCAATAATTTGGTTTGTTCAAATTCTTTACGTAATTGACAGCGAATGGACCTCATATACTATAAATTAAACGAACGTGCTTAAAGTTTATCAGTACAGTATGCATAAATATATAATAAAATAAAATTTCCCTTCCATCCTATATATATACCTGATTAAGCTATATAACTAATTTATAAATATGTTTCTTTGGGAACACGGTAGAGAAGTATTTTTAGCAAGCCGAGGTAAATATGTGAAGGGAATTATTTTGTTTTGCGAAAAAACACTATTAAACATGTGTTTGGCTTTTGGAAACGTTGTTCCAAACAAGCACATTGAAAAAAATTAGTTATCTTAATCACTATAATCACTATTCTATGGAAAACCCTCTTGGTAAGTATAACTAATATGAATTTAATTTGTGAGGGAAGAAAAAATACACGTTCCCCATTTAGATTACATGTCAAAGTCTTATAAATTATAATACAATTTATATTCTTAACAAAATTTTTCAATCAAATCCTTTCACTTCATCAAATTATCGTAAATATCATTATAACACATTACATTTAAGTAAATGATTAAGTGAAAAAATGCCTGAATGTGCAGACTTAAATGTTGGAGATCTGATTGTAGTATATAAGTCTTCTCTCTATTTCAAATTCTTGAAAATCATGTCACTAATGAATAAGCGAAATTATGGTTCAATGGTTAATATATATGATTGGAATCGGGATTAACCTAGCTAGTATCAGACCAATCCTGATCAAAATATGTTTAATTCAGATATATAAAACTATTCATATGCATAACTTTCAAAAAAAATAATATTTAAATATGAAAGGCATTAACCTACAAGTAAGTGCACTATTATATGTTTAGATTATCTACAAATAATTCAAAAAAAAACCATAAATTATGCATACAGATATATATACACGACTCATCATACCTATGGGAGAATTAATTACCTTAATAATTTAAGTTGTACTATTTACAAGATCTTACTGTATATTTCTCAAATTTCGTGCAGCATACCCAGCCACACTGGTTTATTCAATCTTACCTATGCAAATTACAAGAGACAGCAACAGTAATAATAACACAGTTTAACAACAACAACAAGAACAACGTAAATATATACGAATTAAGGAGGGCAAATTAAAGAAGGGAGAGATGTGTGGTGTGGTTAATTAATTAAGCAGGAAATAAATGGTGGGGTTTCTTGTAATTGCAAGAGTTCCCATGTGAGGCTAAACAAATTGGATATGATGGATCAGGATAATTACTTTCCACCACACTTACAACTCAAAAAATTATGACCGACCAATCATGCGTGTAACAGCTCAGTTAGACTCGCCCTCTCATTCGTTCGTTTGTTAATTACACGTTTCATTCTTAATTAATTACTGGGCTCGTTTGGAAACACGGTGAAAATGTACTTTTATACAAGTTGAAGTAAATATGTAGAGTGAATTATCTCATTTTATGAAAAAACACTGTTGAACGTACTATTGACATTACTTAACTCTTTGCCAAACAAACCAGCTACTATCATCATCATCCATCTCCACAATAAATCCATAAATCTTTGGCCATCATCATGCATGCTATCCCATATTTAATTACTTCAGTTACAGTATACATCAAATCTTTGGCCAAACAAAAAATTAAAGATATGTAGTACATCTCAAGCTACCTTTAAATATTATTAATTAGGTCAATCCCTCGTCTTTAGTTACGCAATATCAACCTGTTTATTACTTTTCTATAAATCCACCACCACCATATATCGTTTCCTAATTTTCCCTCCTAAAAAGCCACGCTATATACATATACACACAATCAGAAAAATGTTAAATCCGAGGATCGTTAATATTTTTTGATTAAATAAAATTTTTTTATAAAAAATAATCATTTAGCGATAGATTTTTCTGTCATTAAATGACATTTTTTGGTAATGATATAATACGTTTTTAAACTTGAAATATATATTAACTAAAGATCTTTCGGATTCGTGATTACTTCATCAAACACCACGATATTTTCCCTTAATTAAATGTAGATTTAATTTTCTGCTTCCCTTGCCTCATTTTCTTACAATTCAAAGTAACGCACTAATCCACGCTGTAATAAAATTCATGTTTATAACAGTACGGGGATGCCAAAATAAATATTAAAAAATCTTGCACTTATTGCACAAAAATAATTAAAAATTGAACTTAAATAATATTGCAGCTTACATGCCTTTGAGCGCGTGGCTGATGTAGATGAGCACAGCTTATCAAGTATATAAAATAATAATACTTGGGGAGAATCGCTTTCACAGATAGCATCCAAAGACTAAATATATAAAACAAATGTGCATAATATATAAAATTGTGTTTATATATTATAGAATAAAATAATGGAGATTATTATTAGTATTATTAGTAGTAATATATTACAACAACAAAAATAGCCACAGAGAGAGAGAGAGAGAGAGAGAGAGTAGAAAATCTAAGCATATATCGAACACTTTGAATCTACACACAGTCTGATCCAGCGGTGCAATAATTCCTGATAGGGCCAAACAGCCTGCTTAAAAAGGAGCATTTGGAGATCTCTGATTCCCCCCAGCAAATCAAGCTTAGCTAGCTACCCAGCCAGCCTCTCTCTCTCTCTCTATATATATATATATAATTATACATACATATATCTGTGTGTGTTTCTCTAACGAGAGGGAGAATGGGAAGCAGTTATTTTGGGGAGGCGACCATGATGAGAAATGAAAGAGTCAGTGGGTTATCTTCTCCTTCTCCTTCTTCTTCATCGAGAAAAGGGAAGAAGAATGGCTCAGAGAAGCCAAAGCAGCCGCAGAGAGGTCTTGGTGTTGCTCAGCTAGAGAAAATCAGAATACATGCTCAAATGGCTTCTGCTTACAACAATCCTCCTTATCCTTCTCCCTCCTTCACCCATGTAAATACTCTCTCCCACCCCCCCTCTTCTTCCCTCTTCACACATGCGCAAATGAAATATGGTGTTAATCTTTTGGGATGGACTCTGATTTTAAATTTGTGCTTGTAATTACGTAACCGATTTCTTCTGTTTGATTCCTAACAATATGCAGGAAGATCCAAGAGTTCAGGCAGCGTATTCATCAATTCCATCTTCATCGTATGCTACTTCTTATGGCTTCCATCCCAATGCTGTGGTATGTTTAATTCACTTTAATTTGTTTTTTTTCCTTTTACACTAATTGTTTATGTACTCTCTCTCTCTCTCTCTCTCTGTATATCTATATCTTTCACTTGTTCGTGATCAATCCCCAGGCTTTGGTGTGTTCTTTCTTACAACATCAATTTATGCACATAAATCAAGCAATTCAAGTTTGATGGATGCTTCTTTACATTTTTTTGGCTCATAAATCCTATATGATTAAGTTTTTAATACCATCACAATCCTAATTAGCAATTTTCTTGTTTCGAATCCAAATTAGTTAATTTAGCTAATAATGCAGATGGGAGTGCCTGAATATGAAAGAACCACCGTCAGATATGATTCTCAACCAAGGTACTTATCAAAACTCCTTGCCTTTATATATATATATATATATATGTAATTAATTATATATATATTTCCCTTTTAATTTATATTTACTGATATATTAATTTGAGCTTTTTTTTTGCCTCACCAGATGGCACCATCCCAACGCAATGTTAGAGACTCAATCTTTTGCTGATCCCAACGTAACTAGACCGTTTCTTAACCTATATGTAAGCTTTTCTTCTTCTTTTTTATTCTTAATAATAATCATGCATATATCTAAAATGACTTGTATGATTAATATCCCATGTTTGAATTATTATTATTTTTAGGATTCACATCATAGAAGTGGATCAGTGGGATCGAGCAGTCAGAATTCAGAATCAAGTGACCATCAAGAATTAGATTTGGAGCTGAAATTATCCATTTGATTAGTTAATCGGCAAAATTCCCACTGCCTCTTGAGAAATTGATGAAGGAATTATCATGAATTAATGTACTAATTGCTTTCATTTGCAAATTACAGTACTGCAGAAAACCCAAATTAATTAGGACGAGCATGTTTGTCTTAATTAATTAAGTTTTATTTGGAGATCACAATATACATACACCCTTTTGTAATATTGATATAAACAAAAAATTGACTTTTTTTTGGCTAAAACAATATGGCCGAAAGTTGTTCTCTTTTGCATGAATATTTATTCTCAAAGAAATTATCAGAGTTTGAGAGAAGTTGCTTCTATAGGCTTAATTTCAGGATGTAATTTAATCAAAATTTTATTTTGGGTGAAGTAGCATTTTTATCACGGAAGTACGCACGTTGGAGCACTACGTATCCGAAAGTTTTCTCCGAACCATATTCACCACGGAAGTTTAGAAAATGCAGAACTTTTCACCTGGGCTAACGGAAGCTATGACGGCCGTTTCCAAACTAGGATACACAGCCACGTCAGCTTCCATATCATTTAACTCCCTAAATTATTAGTTTGCAATAATATTAACATGCAAAATATTGCATGAAGTTAGGATTGTATTATTTTTAATTTTAAGGTAGACTTATGACTTATGAGACCTAACTAGAAGGGATTTGCCATTTGCATTTCTTATTTACGGAAGATTAATCTTTATTGTCAGTCACCGGTGGAAGTTTACCCAAACCCAACAAAACAAAAATTTAATTTATGAGTATAATTCTTTTTCATTAATTAAATAATGATTTTACTATCTCCACCAGCAGGAGAAGCACACTCCTTTAGTCATATATATATATATATATAAGTCATTATCAATACGTAATCTTAAACTTCATTGATAAATTACACCTTAAAATTTAACAACTTTTTAACTTTTTCCCATTTAACATACACAATACACTTTATGAGAATAAAATATAAGGTAAATGTGTAAATTTAGCAATGAAGTTATTGATTAGGAGCATCTGACACAATTAAATTTTTAAGACGTACATTTAACAATGTTGTTAACCCTCCTTTTAACTTTGTTAACCAACTGGTATATTTTAGGGTATAGAGCTTTGTTTTATGATCATTTTGGTAATCAAAACTACTTCTTTTTGCTTAAATTCTTATAAAAATTGATTTAAATAATTGTTTCTTTCTAATGGCAATAAAAAAATTTCCTTTTTGTTTAATTTGTTAGAGTAAAGTAAAAAAGTTAAGCAAAAAGTAGTAAGAAAGAAAAAAAAATTTATGTGAAAAGGAGCATTTTTTTATTACCATTAGAAAAATTAAATGTTTTTGAGCAGGCTTTCATAAAGAAAGATAAGTAAAAAGGAATAGGTTTGATTATATAAATGATCTCAAAATGAAACTCTAGACCATACAAATAGTAAAACATGTCAGTTAATTAACAAAGCTATGGAGGGTTATTTATACCATTAATTGATTATTGCTAAATTTACACCCTTAAAAAGTTAATTGTACTAGGAGCTACCTAATCAATAACTTTATTACTAAATTTACGTATTTACCTGGCAGTATATACAATAATAAATTGACGGTACAATTGTACTTTCATTCATATGAAAAAAAAAGATCAAAAAATGACACACTCTCTCTATACCTCGTAAACAAGTAACTGAAATCTTGCTAGAGAATATAATATGATAGCAATAAAATGTGTAACGCAGGACAATCTTTACTGCCTATGATATCTGTATTAAATTGAGTGATATGGTACTTTATATCCAGTATATATCATTATTTCTTAGCTAGGATTGAGGAATCAGAAATAGATATCATTATCAGTAGCAATATTAGTCTTTTTTTTTTTGGGGTCGAAAAGTGGCAATATTAGTCTTAACTAATATAAAATACAATATAGTATAATATAAGTCCTATAACTGTTTACATATTAATCCCAAATTATGAATACAATCCATTTAAATCATTCCATGAAATACACTGGGTGTGCCTAGCTAACAAGTTACACACACAACATCATTTTGCTTGGTTTAATACACTGCTCAGTATAATTATAATAACAAAAATTAAATGATTTTCCTAAGAGCTATACGTAACTGAATTAAGTGACATTTTATGCAATTATTTAACAAAATATTATTTCAGATTTAACGATTATTTTTGTACTGTAATTATATTACATGACAGTATTTTCAGTTTACATTGCCAATACACTTAAATTTACCTATGTAAATTTAAAATAAACAATTACCCAACCTTCCGTTAATTACGTAAAGAGTCTTTCTGACCGACATAACAGGCCATATTGGCAATAATATACTCCAAGACTCGCTCTATAGTTCGATTTTTTTAAGATAAGTTGTATACTATTCAATCCAATGATGAGCAGGATTGTTAGATTCTGAGAACAAAGGCACAGTGGAAAATGATATGGTATAAGTCAGTGACGCATGGCGGAATTTCTAACCTCCAAAACCATAGCAGCCAATGGGTGATAAAAACATGGCCAAATCACTTTGAATGAGGAGGGCATCAAGCTCATGTATCAGAGATGCGATAATCATCAAATGCAGCAGCCAATTACGGCGGAACAATGACGAGGAGGGCATGTACATCCACAGACAATCAACATCCATTGAACATGCATGTACTGTTACGTTGTATATAGATCGGTGACGAGGTCATGTTCGCAGTCAAATCCAGGAATGAATCAACCTTATTATGGTAGATGCTCCAAAAACAGTAAACATTCTCTGAATGATCGGTAGTTTATGTCATGTCACGATCGTATACACTCCATCATCCATTCGAAATGAAAAGGAAATAGTCTCCTAATTATATTACCTAATTGTCTCCCATCAACGCCTAATTATTGTTGAAGATTATTGATTCAGTCTAATAGTGTGTCCGTTTGGGAACGCGTTTGAGAAGTACTTTTACACAAGTCGAGGTAAATACGTGGATGGGATTATCTTGTTTTTACGGAAAACACTGTTGAACGTGCTTTTGAGGAATAAATAAACTTTTACACACAAGCACGGTATGTACAAAACCTTCCTAGTGATATATTTCTCCATATTGTTGTTCTTACTTAGCTTGTTGCTTTCTTTCGTAAACAGATGCTGTTTCTGTTTGTTTGCTGTCTGCTTGAATTTCTACTGCAAATGTTGTTAGGGTTTTTGATTGGGCGAACAAGTGTCAATAATTTATGCAGATTCTAAATGCTCCATCACAACTATTGCCAATTGATCCAGTGCTGATGCTTGATTAATTTATAAATTAAGTTCAGTTTACATCTTACAGATCAAGAATGTCATCCTTGTATGTGTGTGTTTGATTATGGGAAAATTGTAAAAAAATGTTGAAAGATCTTCCATTGCAAACAAACAAATAAATCGTAAGAACGACAATGCAACCTATCTAGCAAAGTAACACACACAAACAAACAAACACACACACACACAAACACTTTAAAAGAAAAAAAGCTTAGAATGACCAAAGTCGAACGGAGGCAAATCGATAGTGTGTGGGGTGAAAAGACAGCTGTTGTAATGGGATTGTGGAACGAGTGAAAAGAAAAAGAATTTGGACAAAACTCAAAGTGCTAATCACATCAATATATTCGAAAATAAAGACAATGAGCAGTTCCGTTTTGATCGATTCAATGCATAAACCATATCTTTAAAAGATTAAACTAATCTGCATATGTCTATCTGTCTAGAACAAACTAGTTAGCTGAACTTTTGATGTTGCTTTCACATCAACTGTAATTTTTGAGAATATAATAATGTATCTGTCGATGGGAATGAAACAGTAGTCCCCAAAAAAAAAGTATGGCTTTTTAGTTTTTATCCGTCCCTTTATAATTAATCATCAAGCTCTTTTTTTGGGGATTCACCGACCATCTTTTGATATGCAGCTTTTACTGCTAAAAACAAAGAAAGAAAGAAACTTTCACAAAAAGCTTTTACTGATTAAGTTGTACGTTGTCTATCAACAGGAATGATCTTAATTTCCGCTAACAAATTAAAGTTCCCATGAAGCGTTAACATTATTCTCATTTGTTGGTACCAGTCAGTACTCTCACTTTAAATAAAGCAATATATATAATAATTAATAAATTATACTGTTCACACAAATGGGACCTTAAAATTACTCTGTTACCAGCAAAAGAGTTTTATTTTGACCTTAGTTTTAAAAAAATACTGATAGGTTTGCTTTCTTAGATCGTTTGTTTAAACTGACATTAATTATAGACGAACTATAAATCATATTTCTTAAAAATATTATCCTTTACTAATAATCAACACAAAAAGTTTTTCTCAGAAATGTCGTGGAAAGTTCTACCTGCTGTTTAAATAGTATGGAGTCATGAGGCGTGATCCTAACATTTTCCTACTGCCATATAGTTGTTCTTAATTAACAATGCATCATATCATTAAAATAAAAAATATGAATTTTCGTGATGCACAATTGTGTATACCATGCATCAGATGACATTTGCTCACACAACATTTGGAAAGCAGGATTCAAACGAAGGCCAACTCTCCCTCCTTTCGTCTTCTTTCGGTTACTTTTCCCTTGTTACTTGAAGAAAAAAGTTTCCATCCAAGTTTGAGTCATTCGAAGTTTAATCCCCCAAAAAATCGTCCTATTTCATTTTCCCTCCGCTAAGCATATATATTATCTTACTGAAGGTAATTTTGTTTGAATCATCGTCAGGCAATACAAAGATTTAAATATTGATCGACCGCTTTCTTCCATTTAACCCAACTCCTATTAGTATTGTTGGTTTTACTAAGTATAAGTAACTTCCTATTAAATGTAATCATGTTTAAAACACTATTAAACATTAAACGTGGGCAAATCTTGTTCGGTCAAAATTTAGGATTCACATTTCTGATAGGAGGCCTAGATTCATTGAAGTCATGAATGGACTAAGTAACTTGGGCGTGCAGCATTCCTTTAATTCCAACTGAAAAGCCCAATACATGTAAGGCCTTATTGACTCGGTTAAGCAGCTAAGCTGGTTAAACAGTTAAACAGGACTCTACCAACGGCTGGTTGGATCAAGTGGTAAGCGGCTTGTTCCAGCTTAAGCAAGGTCTCGGGTTCGAGCCTTGTGTATGCAGCAGCCACCGTTGGGAGACTCACCCACCATTGCTAAGTGCGCGACGCGGGTCGGATCCGGACGTAGTCGGAGCAAAGCTCCGGTGAACCGGGTGGGCAACAAAAAAAAAAGTTAAACTGGACTCACTATAGAACAGTGGCACACAACTTTCCTGAACTTTATGTTATATATAATTAAAATTTTTCAAAATCAACACCCGCATCAACTTTCAAGCCTATACAAAAAAAACATTAAACTGTTAATTTGATATCTCTTAACTTTATTCTCGCATGCATATAACCTTGTTGAAGTTTAAGCTACATGCATATAAATCTTTCAACCTTTAAATCATTTGTGGATCAACATAAGATTAATGATATGAGAGTTATCTAGGTAGATGTAATGCGTAAAGTCCAGTTTGTAAAAGTAATAAATGTCACTTGCCAATGTTAATCCAAACAAGTTTGCAAACAAATTGCCGGGTTCGTATACAAAGATATTGAGACCAAATATGGTTTTGAAAGTACGAACTACATAAAGACAATTCGCAAGGAACTGCAAGAGATAAATGCAGAAGTCCAATTTCTTAGACAACTATCTGTAAATAACCCAATTTCGTTAGTTCATATATGTGGAGCAGGTAAGGATATACCATTTTTTTTTTTTGATTCAGCTTATGTCTAAGGAAATGAACGTTTAGCCCCTCTCTCTCTAGTTGAAAAGGAGGCCTGATCAGTCATGTGGTGATAGAACACACCATTCATAGTTTACTATTAGTACCTTAATGATTAAGAACATGTGTGGTACATTGGAATTAATTTGGATGAAAATGAAAATTGATATGATATGAAAATGATATTTAAAAATGTGTTTGATATATATACATGAAATTGATATATTATTTTTATTAAATATTTATATTTAATAAGTGAAATTACTAATATGCCCTCACCTAAAGAAAATCCTACCTCTTCTCATTTTTAGAATGGATTTTTGTTTAATCCAGATTGCTGGCCCCTCTCTTGCTCCCTTGAGAGCTTCTGAATTATCTCTATCGGCGTCGAAATCAAATCAAATGGTTGGGGAATCTGCCGTAGCTGGGGTGTCGTTGACATGTGTACTCGCTGTCGTGGGTTGCGCTTGTCATCATGGATTATGTGCTCATAGGTCGTGGGTTGTGCTGTCAATGGAGTGTGCTCATCATCATGAATTGTGTGCTCATGGATTGTACTCGTTGTCGTAGGTTGTGCTGTCGTTGGGTGCCATCATGGATTGTGTTGTCGATGGGGTATGCTCGTCGTTGTGGGTTGTGCTCACTAACGGTGGTTGGAGCTGTGCTCATGGGGAACTGCTCACTATCGTGGGTTCTGCTCGTCAACAGTAGGTACTAACAGGTTTGTGGAGTTTGAGGAAGATGAAAAAATAGGAAGGATAAAATGAGAAATCCATGGAGTTTGTACATTTCCATAGATTACCATATGGAAATCAATTCCAATCTTTTTTGTTGAATTGGATTCAATGTGGAAAACCAATTTCATGGCATTTCTATGTATCAAAAAGACATGGTGATAAAAATCAATTCCATTTTGTATCTCAATTCCATTAAACCAAAGTGCCCTGATGTACACATTCAATCCCCTACTTTTCTTGGCATAATGTTATTCTGGAATCCGATGGTAGTAATGTTGGATTTCTCTGCTTGTTTCCGCAGGTAACACTTCATGCAGTTCCAAGGTAGCAAATAATGCACAATCACATTCAAATACCTAATACCAAAATGAGGAAGAAAGGATCCAAAGAAGACCATTAATTTCAATCATAAATGGGACCAGAGAATTTCTTTTGCCAGCAAATCCATCCACTAACTTCGAAACTATAGGAGCAAGCAAGACGAACAAACAAGAACAGAATTCCGAACTCATTAGAAAAAACTATATACTTCAAAATTGAAATCCACAATCAACCAAACCAAAAATGAAAAATTCGTCAGCTAATACACAACCAGGCTCCGAGTATGATAACAGCCGTACCAAGCAAAGCTCGAGGGACGTGGGTTTGTTCGCCGAGGAGCATACCGAACACGGCGGTGGCGGCAAACGTCGTGGCGTTGGGGACGGGGACGGCCAGCGAAATCGGGGCGTTGCTGAGAATAGCAAAAAAAGTGGCAGAGGCGGAGAGATTGATCAAGAAGGGGATGGTGTACTGCCAGATCGAGAGAAGCTTCAACCAATTTTTGAGAGAAAATAGAAATCTCTGAGGGAGAGTAGTACAGTGGCGGGGTGGCTTTGACGAGGAAGAAGATTTGAGAGCTTGATCCCAAATAAGAGCCCCGCGGCGCATGATAGCATTCGTAGCGCCCCATACGAGGCCCACTGCGATCATCTTCTCCACATCGCCCACCATCTCTCTCTCTCTCTCTCTCTCTCCGCGTTTCGCCGGTAGAGATGGTCGGAGAGATAATCATGGGTTCTGGCTGAGTTGTGGATAGGCTCGAAGATGGGCCGATGCCCGATGTTGTGGCCCATGTTTGAAGATCTCAAGTCGAGCCCCTTTTTACAATCTCATGGAGAATCTCCAGTGGGGCAAGTCAGGGCTTGCCTTGAAATAATGGGACTGTATCCGTTTGAAAATGAGGTGGAGAAGTACTTTTACGTGAATTGAGGTAAATATATAAAATATATTATCTCATTTTACGAAAAAATATTGTTGAACATACATTTAATTTTTGAAAACGTTGTTCCAAACAAACCTAATACCAAATACGATCAGGTTGGATTCAACAAAGTGAATCAAAATTTTGACTTATTGTATGAGAATGTGTTCACCTTTAATGTCCTAGAATGAATAGATTATCTCTAATATAGGAATATTTGCATTTAAAGGGGGGAAAATGAGAGAAGTTTGACAACATGGACTATCCATTTTATTCTCAACGTCCAAAATTTTCTTCAAAAATCACATAACTTCAAACTTACCTCAAACATATTCACATTCCAAGCCTTGCTGAATTGGAATAAGAACAAGCAACTACATATAAATCTTATCAAAGCATGTCGCCAATTGATAAGGGTAAAAAATAATTTTCTATTTTTATTCATATTTTGTTGCAATGGCAGACAAAACAAGCTAAAGAAATTAAATAACTAATTTAATGTTAAAGTCTACATTTAATCTTTTAAGTTTATATCATGTTTTATTTTGTTCTTTTAAATTTAAAAAGTATATTCTTAATCCTTTTATCTTTTCACTGTTAGTTTCAATTTTTTTTTGGTCAAAACTGTTAGTTTCATTTAATGAAAAATAATGATTTATCAAGTTTAAATAGTGATTTTATATTTAAATGATCACAAAATATGATCACATTTAAAAATTTAAAAATAATTATATTAAATGCTTTAAATTTAAGTATATTTTATCCTCATTTAATTGCATAATCATAGTTTAAGTTTGATGAGTCAGTTTTTTTCCATTAAATAATGTTAAGAAAAAATAATTAGACTCATAATTTTTAAACTTAAAGAAGTAAACTAAAATTTGATGTGAATTTAAAGGAAACTTGTTAAGTTTTTTAAAATATTTTTATTTTATATGGTGACTATCTGCAGAAATAGTTTAAAAAATAATAAACACAGGAGACGAAGAATATTAGATTTTACTTTTATAGCAAATCAAATTCCTTAACAATCCCTACGTATCCTAGGAGCGGTGGAATAAAAGTTTAGACCATATTTACAACGGTTGGCAAAAAAAAAAAAAAGACCATATTTACAACAAATAAAATGGCAACAATAGCCTCGATTCCTTGTTCATTTGCCTATTATGCCCTTCCTGACCCTGCGTCCCGCCTTGTGGCTTTGGTTTCTCCCCTCTGCGGCCTGCGCCTCGAAGTTCGAAGAACGATAAGACAAGCAATCATTTGCTCAGGATCACAGAAAAGCCTTCGTCAGTCTATTCTGTGATTCAGATCGAAGAATTGTTGAATTCTAGCTCCTCTTTCATGCTCAAATAGTTTCCAAAACGCCTTTTCTAAATATTTAACATGGAACGGATCGTCGGCGGCAAGTACAAGCTCGGCCGCAAAATCGGGAGCGGATCCTTCGGCGAAATTTACCTTGGTGAGCGTTCTCCTTTTATTTCCTTTTCCTTTTTTACTTTTGTTATGAGAAATGCTCGTTATGGCTTGCCTTATACTGATTTATCTTTGTCGATTTTGCTTACTCTGTTTCAGCTACTCATATCGATACTTTTGAGATAGTCGCGGTTAAAATTGTAAGTCTCAACTTGTTCCTCGGTGCATTTCAATCGATTTAATATTAGAGGTTCTCTACTCTTTGAAGTTGGAGCACCTTTGCATGGTTGACTTACTGGTGTGTGGGTGTGTAGACTGGCGACAAGTATAATTATTACAATATCATTTTTTAATAGTTGACCATTGTTTTTTGAAATGTTGCAGGAGAACACTAAAACTAAGCACCCACAACTGCTTTATGAGGCAAAACTGTATCATGTTCTTCAAGGAGGAAGTATGATTTTTTGCAATGTTAAACGCTTAATCTCTTTCTGACTTTCTCTGTGTTCGTATCCATGAGTGAGTGAATTAATATATGGAAAGTCTCTGA
>JANTPZ010091098.1:0-13750 GCA_025593235.1 Vachellia pachyceras | reverse complement strand
ATGGCCTAACCTATAGTGCCACAATAGAACATCTTTATTTGAGAATCGAGGATGGGAATCTGCCACCAAACTTGAGACACTTGCTGCTGGTTTGTGCTTCACACAGTAAAGATCCTCTAGAAACTTAGCCACGCCAATCGTCTTGCCCAACTCCAAGTCCTGAAATATGCATTGAGAGGCTGAAAAATTAATGTTACAGCTACTAAATTTGGTAGCTTTACCCACAAAGATCAGATTGCATTGTAAAACAGGTGCATATAATACATTTGTGAACACCATATTGCCAAAAAGACATACTTCACCAATCCCATGGACTTTCACATATCTACCATTAGCAACTCTTATAAAATGAGCTTATCACACTTCTTAATGTTGTAAATAAGTTTGGTATTACTAGTCATATAGTCAGTGGCCCCAGAGTCTACAATCCACATGTGATCATGGTGAACACTAGTTTTGAGGGCTAGAACAGCATTACCTGTGTAAGAAACGTTTCCGGTAGCCACTAACTCCTCTTTAGTGTCATGTTGAGCCAGCAATTTCTTCAGGAATTCCAGCTCTTCTCAGCTTAGTTTCCCTTCAGGTTCAGTTTTGGATTCTGAAGTTGTGGCATTGGCTCTTATTTCAGGCTTCATTCTCCCTTTGTGATTCTGTGGTTTACCATGTAATTTCCAGCAAGCTTCCTGTGTGTGCCCAGGTTTTTGACAATGGTCACACCATTTCTTTTTCCCTCTTCCATCACTAGAGTAGTGTCCTCTTGATGCAAGAGCATGTGCTTCATTTTCAGACTGCTGTATTTTAGGAACAGAGAGTAGTTTCCTGCTTTCCTCTGCCTTAGCTGTGAAGAACACCTCTCTAAGGCTAGGTAATTTTTCTTGGCTCATAATCCTCCCCCTCACTTCATCATAGGAAGGTTGCAGGCCAAGAAGGAACTTATAAATCCGTTTCTCTTCCTTTATCTGATTATATAGTCTTGCATCAGCAGTACAGGTCCATTCTAGGATCTCATACTCATCTAGTTGCTGCCACAGAGTTATTAGTTTAGTCCAGTACTCAGTAATATTCAATGTACCTTGTTTAAGTTGGTCTAGCCGAGCCTCAACATCCAGGATAGCTGCTCTGTTTCTGAGTGATGCGAACATATCCCGTGCTGTTTCCCATACGTCCCTGGCTGACTTAAACAGAGTGAAACTTTTGAAATATTTGTAGCACTTCAGATTTTTCTCTCATCAAATATACCCATGTAATCCGAGTATAATCAGCAATGAATGTGACAAACCATCTTTCTTGGCTTAGGGTTTCCATTTTGGCAGGGCCTCATACATCACTATGGATTAAGGCAAAAAGTTTCACAATGAAAAGCAGTAGAATCTTTATTGAATAAATTTGAAAACACACACTTCATGTAATTAAAACTGGGGTGGCCTAACCTTGTGTGCCACAAACATACATCTTTATTATCAGAGTTGGAGCTAATCAATACCTTCCATGCTCCATTCATCTCAGTGTTTGAATCTTCAAGATAATAGAGTTCATCCCATTCTTTAACAGCTATTCCAATCCTCCTTCCCGATGTCAAATCCTGAAATACACAATTTTTCGAGTTAAATATCACCCAACAATCATGATTGGTAGTAAGCTTGCTCACAGAAATTAAATTGCATGTAAGGGTAGGCACAAACAATACATTGTGAATTTCAAGATGTTTAGATAACAATACAGTCCCAATTCCTTCAACCTTTGTGTATAATCCAGTAGCCACTTTTACTTTGAGATTCTCATGGCGATACTTGATTCCTTTAAATAAAGATTTGTTACCAAACATATGATATGCTGCTCCAGAATCAACTATCCAGGTGTTTGCAATAGTCAACATTGCATTAAGAGCTATAATAGAGTTACCTGACTGCACTAAGTTCACATTGGGATTAAATTTTAACTTATTCTACCTGTCAAGAATCCTTCGCAGTATCTGCAATTCTTCCTTACTCAGGCGTTCTCCCTCTTCCTCATTTTCTTCAAATGAGGCGTGATGACTATTTCCATCTAATAAGGGTTTTGGCATCCCATTGGAAGGTTTCCCTTGTAGTTTCCAGTACTCGTCCCTGGTATGCCTTTCTTTTCGTGGTGTTCATATGACTGAGGACCCCTGGTAGTTTGTGTTGAACCTTCCCTAAGAAGTTGAGTACCTTGAGTGAGTTGTCTTCTGCTCTACTCAAATTTCACCATGTTTAAGACTTCAAATAATGAGGGTAGCGGTTTTAACCCCGTGATTCTGCCTCTTACTTCTTCAAAGGCATTGGTAAGACCCAGCAGGAAATCAACCGTGCAGTCCTTCTCTACAAGTTGCCTAAAGAATTGTGTATCATCAACATCCTTCCATGATTGAACTTCGAAGAGATCGAGCTGTTGCCACATGCAAATCAAGGTGTTGTAATATTGAGTTACTGTAGAGTTACCTTGCTTCAGATTTCTAAGTTGCCTCCTCAATTGAATTAGGGTTGCAGTGTTGTCAAAGGTGGAATACGTGCATTTTGTTGCATCCCATATTTCTTTTGCTATCCTGGCAAGCAGAAAGGGTCATAGAGTTACATAACTAAGTTATTACCTAATTATGTTCTACAAATCACGTACCGAACTCTGGAGCAGTTGGTCGAGGTTGGGGTGCCTAACCATTAATATATTTCTCCTTCCTCCTTCCTCCTTCCTCATAGATTCATCAACAAACTTTGGGACCACTGCAGATAGTTACTACCGTTGAGTTTATGGCTTATGACCATTGTCTGATTCTCTCAAGCAAATGCCACTTCTTAGGTTAGCAGATTTGGTTGAAGAAGAAGTAGAGGAGGTGTTGGTTTGAGTTTCAAGGTGTGTAAGGTGTGTACCACTCACAATGGCCATAGGAGTTAAGCCCATATTGGTTGGGTGCCTTGAACAAATCCAAAAAAGGAAGGAAAGTCAGCTGAATTCATCTTGTGGACGGCAACAGGCGGCGGCATGTGTTTTAATAGCGGCGATATCCAAGGATCCTCCAATCGGCACTGTCTGAGGCTAGTGGGAGTGGTGGTGTCGTCAACGAACCTACGTGCAGAGGAAAGCTTTAGTGCGTGGACGTCACGCGCGGCTCAGTTGGTTACCGGACTTCCAGAATGGTGTCTGAGGCTGCTCACTGTTTCGCTCCCTCTCGGTTTCTCAGGCTCAGATACCATGTTTGAGAGACTAAATTGCTCTCACTAGCTGTATATATTATTGAGAGGAAGGGCTAAAATATATAGGTGCTGAGAGTTCACTCGGAGGGAGCAAAATCAGCAATTACAATCAAGTGATTAAAAGGATGGCTTCTGTGGAGCCAATTAAAGGAATTAAAGGAACCAATTAAGGGAAATTCTGTTTATTGGAAGTTGAAGCCCAACAATTTCAAGCCCTTGCTAAGAAACAAATGAGTTGCCATCTAAATTTTCTCTGCCTTAGAAGGTGACAGATAAGATTATGAAAGTGGCCTAAAGGATGGAACTTCCTTTTACAGACCAGAAGGGGGGGAATATAAAACCTTGAAGCCAAGGTCTTGCTTGCAGAAGGGGGCAAAGATGAGAATCTCAGGGCTGTGGGGCAAGACATATACTGGGAGAAGCAAAACGGGCAGGGGATAATCTTAAGAGATGTGTTAGGAAGAAAAGAGGCCCAGCCCAACAAGGGGACGAACCTGCCAAGTAAGAGGGACAAGAAAGCAAGGTCTAATGAGGCTAATAACCTTGTCAGTGCTCAGTAATGGAACTGAGGCTTCTTTTTTTCCGTTATTTTCTTTTTCTAGTTTGTGTGTTTTCTTCTTGTTCCTAAACTGTGATTTCATTTCTATCAGTTTTCTTTATTGCTAGTGTCAGTTTCTTTCTTTTTCTTTTTTAAACCGCACTATCATCTCCTTCCCATTAAAGACGAGAGTATTTTGCATTTAATATAATACCAGTGTTGGATCATCATCAAGTATGTAATGAATAATCAATCTATCAATAGCATTTGGCAGTAACGTAATTCATACAAGTCTTTAGGAAAATAAAGTGTACAAAACTTAGATTTCCTTAATGCTAAACAATGGTAGAATGAACCTAGATCACACAGCCATTAAGTAGATACCATCATGTTGCTGCAAATTGCTGTTACCAATTAATGACAACTTATTGATCAAAAGGACAAGGAATATTATGGCAATGGAAACAAAAAGGACAACATACTACACATACTGTCCAGAAACCAAAGGTGTTGTGTTGACTTTTGGCTCCACCACTTCCCCTAGGGCAAAGATTCCATCTCCATGAATATTATCAAGGCAGTGTGAAAATATTTTTTTCACCTTCCCAGATGCAGCAAGCTGTGAAAGCACAGACGAATTCGCTTGACCAAAACCAAGTATTCCATCAAGAGCTTCATTAATTGACCCCAATGCCCCAGATTGTTTAGCACCACACCTATCAAAGAAAAAAAAAATTTAAAGGTCAGAACACATCTAGAAAAGCATTCAAATATAATAGTGACCTTTTCTTACATTTGTTTATACATTTACAAATCTAATCATGCCATGGCAATTAAAAAAAAACAAATAGCTCCCATCTGGTACAAAGGGAACAGCTATAAATAAAAATACGAGAAGGGTCAACTAAATTGGAAGATAAAGGAGGAAAAATTGTATGGGAAGATCTTAAGCATATTAAATAAAGGTTTGAGCAGCATGTTAGGGTTAGCAGATTTCAGTTAGAGAAGAATCTATGAGGATGCGAGAGAGTTTGAAATTGGCATCAGCAGTATTAGCAAGGATTTGAAGGTGCAAGTAGACTTTGTACTTCAACAGAATATATTAATTATAAGAAATCCACGGATTGAATTTTTCACAGCTTGACTTGGGGTTCATGCCATTGCCTTCAATTACTTAGAAATGAGTGACCTACAAGGAGTTTTGCTATACAGCAATAAAAATCAAGAACAAAGACCAACAAGAAAAATGCACGAAATGATAAAAATAAAAATGAAAGCAGCATTCAAAATACCTCGACAAATTTAGATGAAGTAGTCAAATAATACATACGAAGATATTCACAAAATATAAAGCAATTAACTCAAATAACCATCAAGAAACAGCATATATTCCACTAGCAGAAGCCAGAATAAGATCTAATATAGAATTGAATGACATTCCACAAACATAATTGAAGACTAAGAACAGTTGTCAGATATCAAAAGTGTATGATTACAAGGGAAAATGCTTCTCTCGTTCTCACCCAAAAATCACCGTGCTATTAGCTGGAGAACTGTGAAGGTTACCATTGACCTGGTTGAATGTAAGATAATCCTTCACAAAGTACCCAGTTGTGGAGCTACCATCTCCATAAGTTACACTATATGGGCAGGCCGCATCAGGCTTGCAACCAGCTATTGGACCATCATATGTGTCAGAGTAAAAATCTTCCGCACAAGAAACCAAATCTGAAGTTTTGGAGCCCTTCGGGTCGTATAGTGTCAACTCTATCTGTAATACAGCAATACCACATTGACAAGGGTCCAACATAATTTGGAAAGGTTTATACTTTTAAGAATGTCAGTCTGAAGTCTGAGCAAGCATGCATGAAATGTCATACAGTAACAATGCGTTCGTTCACCAAAAATACTGGAAGGAGTGAAATGTAGATACATACTCCAAGATCACTTTTCCTGGGACATCTCATGCAGTCAACACAATTAACCCATAGGATGTCACTTCCGGTATCAACTTGCACGTAGTACTCCTTTGGAGGAGACCCGAGCCCAAGTTTCGTATAATACAGCCTATAACAAATAAGCATTCACATCAATATGACAGTAGTTTTTCCCGATATTAAATCACCAAATTATTAAAGAGTTTTGATCACACGGACCACCCCTCCCCTCAAAAATGAGGGGGGAAAAACAATCAGTTTGTCTCTGTTTTGCACAAGGATGGTTGTCAGTAAGCGTATGAGGCCAACCCATCTCAATCGAATCTTATCTAAGATCAGAAATATACGCAAGAATCAAGACCCCATCTATGCGAAATTTGATTACTCCACGAGTACTTAATCGAAGTAAAAATGGAAAATATAGTATCTTTGCAGCCAATTAAGTCAAACGGATGGGAAAAATATAAAAGAACCAGTTCCAGATATGGCCTATGGGTATAAAAAATAAAAATTAGAATCGACTGAGGAACAAACCCTGTTTCAGAGGGTTGCTCGTTGCCGCCAAGGTTCAGATCCACCGCAGAAAGATATCTACCTCGACGACGAACATCATGAGCTTTCATTGCACTCAAACTATTTTCCCGGTCTTTGAATTTGTGGCGAACCGGAAACACCAAATTGCCGTGGGCAAACCAACAAAATTCAAAAAGGAATACACCAACTACCAGTGATCCTCTAAGATCCATTTTCATGATCAAAAAATCTTGGCACGGGTAGCTTCAATAGAAAGAAATTGAAAAATAACAGAATAAAAACAGATCGAATAAATTCAGTTGAATTCAAATTCGATTCGGATGTTTATTCAACTATTTCCCATATTTGTGATAGAAATCCATTGCCTGCACGGTTGAAGAATAGGTGGTGGCATGGGCAATGCAATGGGCAGGCTAGTATGGCAGCAAACACCGAACGAAAAAGGTGGAGGCGGGTCGGCAATAGATACTTAGAGCAGAGGTTTCGCGATTCCAATGGCGAACGGATCTAATCTAAACAACGTTTTCATCTTTTTCAATTCTTTTCTCCTCTGTTTTGGTGCTTTCCTTGCCAAAAGCTTCTCTTTCTCTCTCCTCCCGCCCATAAGGCCACAACCAAGAAAAACATTCTCTCCAAAGTTATGCATGTGGCAACTGACTTCCACCTTCGTTCATTCCAAATCCTATCTGTCTCTTCCAAAATTACAGAGCGTACTAACCAACACGTTCTTACAGAATTTGACAAACAAAACATTTTTGTCATATTATTTATGTCAAATGACACGGGAATTTCTTAAATTTTATGAATATAGCAAAAAAATTATCTGTGCATTCATTCATAACGTGATACACGACACAAAAATTAACTCCCGAGGTAGAAAGTAGGCAGTATTTTGTTGTTATAAAATTAAGAAATGCAGATGAGATTGAGATGAAAAGGGATGAGGAATACAAGAGAACATTTGGAAAGAAGGAGTAAGAATATATTCATTTTCTTCAAACTTACAGCCATTTGGTTCATGTCTGTTGTTTATAGGCAACAAACTCTTCAATTCTATTACAAGAGTTACAACAAGGAATAAGTACACATTATTGTAAGATATGTAACATAAGAGTCATCATGCATATTAACCATATAAAACTCCTAATAGGCCAATCATATTGTAGGTTATTGTTTTAAGTATAGAATTTCAAAAACAAAGGTTATAGACATCTACACTTGATATTGTAATATTCATGATTCTCACCCTTAGATGTCTATAAACAAATATTAATTGTGCCTCATTAAGACCTTATCAAGAAAAACCTAATGGGACAAAAACCTAGTGAGGGAAAAAAGTACACAATATATATTGAAACTGTCTCATTAAAAATATTACCAGAAAAACCATGTGGAAAAAATATTGGTTAATGAAAAGAATACAACATAATTTATACTCCCCCAATAACATTGTTTTTACTCCCCTGATGATCATATTGCTCTCTGATAACAATATCACTCATTATTATTAAAACATATTTCTTGAGTGTGATTATCATCAATGATTTCTAGATAGTCGACCTTCTTTTCATATGAACTAGACGCATACATTGTCATCAAATTACATACTTTAACATACTCTCTCTCGTATCTTTCCGATATGTCAAATAAATGTATTTATTTACTATATCTTTTAGATATATTGATTTATTTTATACACTTCTCAATCAATTATATATGCATTGAAATTCTTTAATCAAGGTAACATTTTATATATTGAATGCTTTTTCAGACATGCTTCTAGCATTATATCTCGTCATATGCATAGGATTTAACAATATTCAATATATGCATATTTTTTCATCAATGCTTTTTCAGATATGCTTCAGACATGCTTTTTCAAACATTTCACTGTTTATTAAGCCATATGCATAGGCTTTAACAATATTCAATATATGCATATTTTTTCATATATTTTATTAAACTAGTAATTATTTTTTATCTACCACAAAATAATATACCTTATATCTTGTCATAATTTATCATACAATTGTGAAAACCATTGTTTTCATATAATTTTTTTATCAAATTGTTTTCATATAATTTTAACATATCATATAATAACTTTGTATTTTATGTGCTTGGACTATAATTCTCACATTGAAATAAAGTAATCGTATTTTCATTGCGTCTTTCCCTTTTTCTTTTCGATCTTGACCAATCACTTTTCTGCCCACTTTGCACATAGATTTATGTATAAGATCATCAATTAATCATGTGATATTCTTATCAAAGCTGTTATCGATAACTTTGTTTTTTTCCATTTTTTTTCATTGTGGCATAACTCATCAAAATCCCAATACCACTTTTCAAATACCTAAATATCTACTGAGGTTTTTCCTATCAATTATATCACGGCCTCTTATGGAGTGTCAGCCTCCTCAACATGATCATCTTAATAATATGTTTATCTCCATCCAAGGTATTATATATGGAGTAGATATTTTTCTCATGCTTCAGGCATATCTTATTTTCATTTATGTTAATTGGAGCATTTTCAGCTGGAATATGAAATTTAATTATACTCATTCATATCAATAATAACATCTTGCATATATGCTTACAATATTTGATTAATGCAATATTCCATGAACTTTTGGTTCATACTATTATATTTGAGGATCTATATTTGATAGTAACTATGCGTTCAATATTTTTTTCCAACTACTCAATTTCTCCTTCTCGTGTGGAAAAACTTTGTCAAGTAATAATTAACTAATAATGCAGTACAAATCTCATAAACTCATTTGCTCCATTCAGAAATATAATTTCATTTCATTTGGAGATAAACAAGAAGGGGAATCTTGCCCGACATTTCACCTACGTGCATTATGGTAGATCACTTCGAATAAACATTGGACATTTAAACCTTTAAGATGGAAATCTCTAACTTTTGAATAAAAGCAATTTTGTTGAGAGAATTTTGTTGACTTAATGTTCACAAATGTTGTAATATATCAAATCAAATATGCTAACCCTAAAGTGAAAATATTGTTCTCATAAATATTAATCTAGCTGTTTACGAAGGCTTTAACAAATGATTTATAGATCTTATAATCTAGAAATCATGCACTTATCAACACAATAATTTATTCAAATAATATTGCAAATCTCATGCTACAAGCTAACAATAATCACATACATAATAATCTTATAAATGTATCGATCAAATTTATTAAATATTTATGTGGTTTACATATTTTTTGAATGGGTGCATATGAGTGCAATATATTTCCAAAAATCATAGTTAATGATATTCTCATAATTCATTTTCTATTGAGAATAAGTAACACATAATAACTTTTTGATTATATAATACGTTGACCATTCATAAAGAATTTTCTGATTCTTTAGTAGATGCCAATATATGGTCTTTAGCAATTTGTTGTATCGTATATATGACTTGGATGATCAAATAAGTCATATCAATAATAAAATTGTATAGATATGTAAACTTCTGGTTTACTATTATCTATATATGTTAAATTCTAGTTTACTATTACAACTTTTCAATTTTCATAATATATTGATGTAAAATGCTGATGTGACATCATTTTTTTAGATCAAAGGCTTTTATGAAGCTTATGAGGAGAATTTTAGCCAAAATTAGTTCACACTCATATTTTAATGATCTCCCCCTTAAATTTGAGTCATCTGAATATGCTTTGCTCATTCAATGCATCGTACTGGAAGTTCATGTGCTTCAGAATTCTTATAAAATTAAGAATTTACATCCAATTGAGCCATCACTTTCAGTTTTTTTTAGCGAAACACGGCTTTAATATATATTATAATTTTCATCATCAATTCTTTTTTTGCCCATAAAAATCTATATTAGTTTTTCAGAAACTAAATCAATTCTCTAACTTTTTTTTATGAATTATATCAATTTTATAATATATAATTCTTCAAAAGCTATAATTTATTATTCCATCACAATATAATTTATGAGTCACTAATAATATATTTCAATTTGCATCTTTTGATGCATGTCTAGAGTATAAAGGTTAGATATGTAACATAAAGGTCATTATGCATATTTTTCTTCAGGAACTATAATTTATAAGCAACAAAATCTTTTTATGATACAAACAGAAATTAAATAAAAGACAAAAAAAGCAAAAAAAGAAACTAAGTGGCACCCGCTGCCTTCAGAAAAGCAACCGCAGAGGGTCCATTAAGGATGTAGGGTCCAAGAGTATTATCAAGTGCATTCTTTGCCATACAATTAGCAGCTTCATTTGCATCTATCTTGATAATTTACAAATTGACATCCCAGTCCCGTTGGAACATCATTTTTATCTCACTAATCATGCTCTATTCCTCATGAAGATCCGATACCTCCTTCTGGAGGAGGCCGATAGTTTCCACTGAGTCTGAGGTCAGAGTAAGTTTTTTTACTCCATAATCCCATGCTCTTTTAAGCCCCATTAAACAGCCCCATAATTCTGCAGTAAGCCAATCCCCATGATTTAGCGCATCATAAAGCTTTCAAAAATAACTCCCCCATTCATTAGGATGCCGCCACAAGCTGCGGTATCAGAAGTATAGGAGTAGGTACCGTCTACCATGACTCGTATACCGTCTAAATATTCTTATAAGGGGGACCGTCTGTCAACTTCACATCTACTGCTTAAATTCACTTCACTCATTTTAGTGCTAGGCAACAAAATCTTCAATTCCATTGCAAGAACCATAATAAGAAATGAGTACACATTATTGTAGGATATGTAATATAAAAAATCATTATCTGTATTAACTATATAAAACTCTCAATAGGAGAATATTCATGTTGTAAATTATAATTTTAATTGTGGCATTTCAAGAGATAAATGTTATAGTGATATACATAACAGATGTTTTGATTTAAAGCCATTAGGAAACAAAAACCCAAAAGCTCCCGAATCATTATTTTACCCCCGGGAAAAAAAGTTTTTCGGAAAAAAATTAAACCAAACTATTAAAATACTTATTTTACTATAAAATGAGTTAATTTAATATAAAATATTTGGATAATATATTAAAAATTCAATTTCAAAAACATTAAATATAAAAATAAGGTTGGAGTGAAAAATTAAAAAAATTATTTAGCTTTTGAAAATTACTTCTAACTCTTAAGTTATTTTCGGCAGAAGCTGTCTCAAACATAAAATGCTAACTCCAATATTTAATAGTTGGCTCCAATATTTAATAGTTGTGTAAGAGGGAATTGATTTTTTGTGTGAGATAAAAAAATTACATGGACTAATTAATTATAAATATATTTTAAAATATTTATGCATATCGTGGATCATATATTTATTTATAAATTAATTTAATTTAAAAATAATAAATGTTAATCAATTAATTTTTTTAATTATAAAAGAATTAATTAATTTTTATATCAAGGTTGAATTCACTTTTTCTTTTAAAAAACAATTGTTTTGGCCGTCTTAGCTGCCACCGGAGCAATGCTGGCCTTGAATCCGGAGAAAGCAATGCTCCCCTCCCCCTCCCTTATATTTATGTGTTCGCTATTCATTGTCCTTGATGTATGTGTTCCTCCTTTTTTTCTGGAAAGATACATGGCTTTCACATTCACTTTCGATCGATATAGGTTTAAGTTTTGATGTATTTTTTAAAGAATTATTCTTATAGTTTTTTTATTTTTTTCAAAAACTTAGTTTCAAAACACTGTAGGTAAGAAAACATAAATAAAGGGGTTGTGTTTTCCCATTTTTTAAAAAAAGAGTTTTCTTTTTCAAAAACAAGAAAACAAAACAAAATTGTTTAGTCTTTTGTTTTTATTAAGTTGTTTTTAAAAATAAAAAACAGAAATTTTTTTCAGAAATAAAAAATAAAAACAGATTTTAATTCTTTTAGTTGTATGTTCTTTTTACATTTCTTAATTTTTATTTGAATCACAAAATTATTTATTCCCTATTTAATGGTTTTTTTCTCCACTCAAATGCTTTGAGTTATCATCGATACTTCACCCTCTTATTTGGGTATGAAAATTTTTAAATACAATTTATAAAAACAATTATCAAAACAGATTTTTGTGTTTTTTCTTAAATCTTGTTTTTAAATTAGAAAACGGAAAATAAATAAACCCAAAAATGACGGCTCAATTTTCTCCCAAAAAATTCGATTGGGAATGACCTCCGAGCCTATAAAGTTGTTGAAAGTTGAGGGAGTAACCTCATCCAATCACATGACTCCACGTAAGCACATTTGATGCACACTCCAATGACAAAAATATCCCTGAATGTATTGGGCCAAACTGGGAGCAGAAATTACAAGTCAAAGTCGTCGGCCGGGGTGATCCTTCTTCTTTTTTTGCCAAAGGCCGGTGTGATCCTTCGCTATATAATCACTCATGAGAATCAGCGCAAGAGGAAAAAAGGAAGGAGGAGGAAGGAATAATGTGCGGCATATTTGCTTACCTTAACTATAACGTCAACAGAGAAAGGAGGTACATCCTGCAGGTACTATTCAATGGCCTCAGGCGATTGGAATACCGTGGCTATGATTCTGCTGGCGTCGCCATCGATTCCTCACTTTCGCTTGATCCAAGCACTCCGCAATGCTCGTCAATTTCCATCACCCCTCCTCCTCTTATCTACCGTCAAGAGGGCAACATCGAATCCCTTGTCAAATCCGTCTACCAAGGTCTCTTCTCTTTCTCTGTATATTTTCCTTCGCACATGCCTCTTATCGCGCTCATAGTACTCTTTCTTTTCTCAATTTTGGTGATCTGGGGTATATTCTTTCTGGTTAAATTTACGGGAGCTCTGCTTATTACCATGCTGACATTTTGTTTGTCCCCAGCCCAATCTTATCGTGAAAAAATGGATACGGGAATTGACATTGTTATGGGTTAAGTTCCCATATAATCCAATAACACACTGCAAAGCCATATTTTTACCACGCAATTACTGGATGGAGCTAAACTTCCTCCCCCCCTCCCCCGGGCGGGTGGGTTCCTTGGCCAACTAGAAAACTTTTAATTTAAGTTGGATCTTTTCTATTATTGGTGTGGATCGTGAGTTTGAGAAACACTACGATTGAACTTCTTGTTTTGAAAAAAATTCAGAAGTTGCTGAAGTGGAATTAAATTTGGAGGAATCTTTCTCCATCCATGCTGGAATAGCGCATACACGATGGGCAACTCACGGAGAGCCTTCTCCAAGGAATAGTCATCCTCAGAGCTCTGGCGCTGGAGATGAATTTTTGGTTGTTCACAATGGGGTTATTACTAATTACGAGGTGTGGCCAAGATTTCGTTTCTCATCTGCTGTCTTGTGATTATTTGACCTCTCCATGTCTTCCTCTCTCTTTTGATTTCTTTTCAAGGTTGCTATGACTGTAATGAGCATGGTAATATGTGGGGATTTGTTTGCAGACACACTAATGAATAAAAGCAAGCGAATTATCTTGTTTTATATGTTACTGCACACTATTTAAATTCAATATTGACATTTTGCTCCAGAATCAAAATTCTTTGCTCACAA
>JANTPZ010091097.1:0-14192 GCA_025593235.1 Vachellia pachyceras | reverse complement strand
ATTACACATTTCGATCTAGTAATTGTTTCGTCTTTACGTGAACAACTCTTCACGAACCGGCAATAAGATTTAATATTACACAACAAATTAAAAGCAAGCAAATACCAATGTAAGACAATAATGCTAGAACTAAAAATTCCACACACACGCACACACACTTATGATTGAAATAATAATAATTCACGAGTCTCCATGTCATTATTCAGACTGAATAATGCTGATTACAAACTAAAGCATGAACTGAAACCTATACACGCAGTTTGTACGGTGGGGCTAAACTGTGCGCACAATCAACTTTATTCTCCTGACATTCTTTGTATATGCTTTAATTAGTCAACACTAATTATCAAGCAAACTCGTAAGCAATAGTGTTCATTAAATTAAAGCTCATGCATGTATCTTTAATGAATGATTAATTCATTAAAGCGGATGGCTCTCTCTCTCTCTCTCTCTATATATATATATATATATAAATGCTTGTGCTTTGAGTGGGGCTAGTAGTGTGATGGTCACGCCAAGTATCTCTATCTCCCATGTAATGTTATTCCCTTATGAGTGGATATAAAGCACCATCTCTCTCTCTCAGTGCGCTAATTTTAAGGTGTCACTCTTCTGATTAAAGCTTTTCTCATTATTCCCTCTCACAACTCACTTTAGGAATATAATATAGCTAGGTTCCAAAGTTTGAATTTCTTCAAAACAAAGCTGGTTTTAAGTTTCAACTGCTTGTGCCACCACCAGCTAGCATATATCATCCCACAAACTTCAAATATGGTTTTCTTCCACTTAAATGCTATTTGACATCCATATAAGATATATATTTTGTAATCATGAAAATGCAAATAATTGTCTCTTTAAGTTCAGTCTTGTTCACACTCTCTTCTCGAAAGGTCGAGAGGGAGGGAGGGAGGGAGGGAGGATAGGGTTCATGAACTATATATTCTAACCAAAGTAGAAATAAGACACGTAATCTCAAATTGATGCATGCAAGAAGGAATTCTAGGAAGAATATTGCAGGGTGGGAGATGACCATGAGACGTGGATGTGGGTTACTTAGCTAGCACCATCATTGATTGGGTTTAATTTCCAAATGGGAATATAATTGATATCTAAGGAAGAAATGTGTAATATTTTTTTTTATACAGAAATGTGTAATATTACTAAAACATCTCACAACAAGTAAGTAGCATGGACCTATTATCTAGTCCAAAAGCAAAAGCTCGGTAGAAAATAGCAATGGAAAAACTTCAGGGGAAAATGCAGTATTGATGTTTGCAAATGCAAACTAAATGGAAGGTCGCGCCCACGAAAGCAAGGATTTGTTATACCAAAATTTACCATTACATTTTATGTTACTTATTTATTGTACAAGTTTTTGATAATTATACTATTCCTTCAAACCCTAGAGTAATTTTTCCTTTCCCTTCAAAATTTAGATCTAAATAAATACCAATTGAATTGAAATGTTGGACTATTTCATTTTCTCGATTTATGGATGTCATTCATTAGGTGTCCCGCGCGGAAGGGAACGAATTGAATTGAAACATTAAATCGAATTATTTCAACTTTAAGATTAAAAAAAAAAAGGAAAAAGAGGCACGTGAGGGGCGTGTGAGAGAATAAATCCCTTGCTTGTGTGGGGAGGACGAGTGGGCCCCCCAGAAGAACGCTTTAGGCTCATGATTTGCTTTTTCGAGGAACCCCAATACTCTCTCTCTCTCAGAGTCTCATTCCACGACAAAACAAGAAACAACGTTGTGAGTTGTGACGTTATGTTGCCTTAGCTCCCGTATCCAACGCGTCTCATTCTCCCGTCCCTGCCCATCCCCCAAATCTCACCGTCCCTTCCGTCAACAATCATCAAATTCAGTGGGGCGACACACTCACAAACATGTGGGCCCCACCATTCATGTCACCGACACGACACCTTTCTTCGACTTCTTATTCACCCCCCCCCCAAAAAAACTAACACACACAAACCACTTCTTATCTAACAACTCTTAAATCCTTCGCATTTGCATTGCACTACGGTGACGCTAGAGGTTCAAACACAGAAGGCGGCTCAGTGAAAGCTCATATATATATATATATAGTCTCTCATATCAGATCAGTTGAGTAGCGTTGCTTCATTCAACTATTGTGAATGGATTTTTCTCCTCTGCATGAGCACGTTTACATGGAATCTTCTGATCATTGGCTTCAGGTATGTAATAATAATGCCTACATTTGATGAATATGTATTTTGCTTACGATCATTACGCAAAGACTTGAGAATATATTAATGCCTGCGGAGGATATTTATGGGCACATATATATGTTTCAGGGCTCAGTTCAAGAGGAATCTGGAGTAGTAATGGCTTCTTCATTATCTTCGTCTCCACCATTAATGGAGAGGAGGGTAAGGCCAGCTCCAACGGACCAAGCTTTGAAGTGTCCGAGGTGTGAGTCAACGAACACCAAGTTCTGCTATTACAACAACTATAGTCTCTCTCAGCCAAGGTACTTCTGCAAAACTTGCAGAAGGTACTGGACCAAAGGAGGCACATTGAGGAACATCCCAGTAGGTGGAGGTTGCAGAAAGAACAAGAAAGTCTCATCATCCAAGAAACACAACGACGTCGTTCACTCACAGTCAGAACCCAATAAAGATCTTCACCTCACAGCAGCAGCTTCTAATTTACTAGATCAGCATGCTATGCATTTTCCCTACCCTGTGGGACTAATGGTGGAGAATAATTCCAGGCTCATCGAAGCTAAGCTTGGAGGGATAAATAATAATGTCATGGGAAATATTGGTGATACTATTGCGATTGCAGATCAGATAAATTATAGCCACAATAATGGGTTATTATTGGCACAGAATTTCCAGGGTGGTTATGGAGGAAATATGTGTTACTTTGATGGCTATAACAGTAATGGTGGGACGACTTATAGCACAACGGACTCATTTTACCATGGAAATGAGGATCATCAAAATGTTGTTGGTGCAATTAATATTCATGAACTGAAGCCAAATCCTAAGTTATTGTCTCTTGAATGGCAAGACCACCAAGGTTGTTCTGATGCTGGGAAAGATCCTTTTGGGTATATCAACACTACTACTTTGGGGTCATGGACTGGCATGGTCAATGGTTATGGACCCTCCACAACAAACCCTTTGATCTAAACTGATCTTGCTGATGCATATTCAGTTTCCTAGGATCGACTTGACTGATAAAAGCATAACAAGTAAATATTTTTTTTACTGTCCTGTCTCGGTACACTGTTATGTTTTTATTAAGAAATCAGACAGTGAAATACACTTGAAACTCATGTATGGTCAGATTATGATGATGATCAATGGCTCAGGTGTTCATCTGCATTTGGGGTTGGTTCATTTGAACCATGAGCTAATCTATCAGTCACTTTCCCTGTACGATATTAATATATTAAGGTGGTGGTCTCTTGGAGGGTTTCTTTTGACCTCACACGAATATTTAAAGAGTGTGAACGAGAGGCTACTACAGGGTCCAAAATGGAGTGCTGCCTTAGCTTGGTGCGTTACTTTTGGTTTATATATTCGTGTCTGTGATGTGTAACACATTGTTTGAAAGGTTATTAGCATTTTGTTGTAACATCGATCGAGGAAGATATTGTTAGCTCTCTTTTCAATGAAAATATAATGCACTAGCTATACATATATATATATGGTACCATTTTCTTCCAAAAGCTCTTGTCTCTCTATCTTTACGGGATCAATTAACATGCTGTCTTTGACCCATACAGCAACAGAGGGAACAAAAGAAGCGAACACAAACGCAAAACTGAAGGCTACACTGTATTATTTGCCCAATTTTAATCTGGCATTCTATATATAATTAAGATGTTGCTGCGCAAGCTAAGTAAATACTCCTCCAAATGTTAGTTATATTAGTTAATATGATATATTTTTTAAAACACCTTGATCATCTCTCTGATTCTTGCTCTCTCTATCCTCTTTGATTATTGTTGAAAGAACATCAGTATAACTAATTTAAAAAAAATTAATAAATATATGAAAAATGTCTCATATTATGTAAAATCAATATCAATTTTTTTAATTAAATTATACATTAGGTTTAAAGGAGTATTTGGTAGACAAGTATAAAGTAATTAGCATGAGAATAGTTAAGCACTAAACTTTAAACAGAAAGCAGTGGAATTAGAAAATCCATATAATATAGATTATCTATCAAGTATCTATAATGTGTAAAACACCACATTCAATGGGGCGAATAATTTTATTCTTTTCCATTTTGCCAATATGTTTCGATTTCACTAGCTCAATGATACCATGAAACATATTTCTTTGCAGAGATAATAACTTTGTTAACACTAGGTCTAGATTAACCACATTTTCCACTCATCTTGACTGTATCTAACTTCATTTACACTTCTTCCAAATAACATGGCCATATATATAGCTCTTCTTCTCTTTATCCACCATTCCATTATCCTCCACTTTGTCCAGAATTTGATAGCAGTCTTGGACTTACAGTCAACATGTTTGGCCAGTAGGAAATGCTCACCAAAATATAACTACAATAATAGATATATAACGGCTAACATGGTATAATCAACCAAACATTAATTTACAAAACTAAAATATTACATGCCAGCAACATATAGATGCAACCGCCAGCATAACAACTACCTTCCACTGCCTTCGTCTTCCTAAACATTTCAATACAATCACTTATCTCCCTCCACAAATCATTAATAATGTATGTTGGCCAGTCGCATTTTCTAAAACCATCCATCATGCTACACATAACTTCAACTATCCAGTTCCACTCTCAGCAAATTTCCAAATCCGACTTTCTTCACCCTTTCCTTCAAATTTACATTATTGTTTACATAGCCCACCAAAGACTTAAGTCCCCATAGTAAGCAACGGGTTTGAAAAGGAACTTTTCTCTCCGTCATCTCTTTCTCCTTCGTATCCTTTGTTTTCTTCGCCTCATCATTGTATTTCTTCTCATGCCCAGGCAATTCACCCCAAGACTTGCCTAGCACCGTGATTCATTTTCTTATGTTCTAATACTCTTTCCCTGTCTTAAATATAAATTCCCTTTTAAACATAGTGTAGCCACTATGTATGGTTTTTGAAATTGATGCTTACCAATTTCTTTCCCCTGCATAAGAAATATTGCACATTCATAAATTACATTCACATTTGCTTATGGACAACCAGAACATTAGTCCGATATATCATAGGTATATTACCATACATATGTACTCATTACTCGCAGATATAATTTGATTATTTATCAACTTATCCAAACTTATCTTCCTTTCTTTCTTTGGATGGTATTCACCCAAATTCCCAAACTTTTTTTACCTTGCTCACTTCATTTTTAATAAAGAAAAGAAAAAAATAACTAAATGCAATATGTCAACTTCACGAAAAACACTTCCAACATTAGTTATCTTAAACAAACATTAAACGAACTTATCATTTAACCTACAAAATAAACCAAACACAACAACACCAACAGGACACCACAAAATGCCGACGAGAGAAGTTTGAAAGATGAATTCTTTCACTAGGACACAAATTGTTTCATTCGTAGCATGCGACAGTGAATATGGCCATAGTGAGAGAGGAGAGGATTTAGTAGAAGAAGAGGGGAGTCATGGGAGGGGAGAAGAGTGGAGAGGACAAGAGAGTTGTGTTGTTAAAGAAGAGTGAGAGAAGATAAGAGATGAGCATGCGAGAACTTTTTAATGTTAATGACAGGAAGACAGTTTTGTCATTTCATTTAAACTTCGTAAGTGTCATATTGAACTTTAGCATCTCTATAGTAGTTTGAAACGATATAGCACATTTATGTCATTTACTAATTTTAGGGTATTTTTCTATCTTTTTCCCTATTTATATTCGGAGTAAAAAGATACATAAAATGTATTCAACTTCTAAAAAATTAGTTGCTCCCTTTTCTATTTTAATGTGTCATTCATAAAGGACGTATGGTAAAAAAAAGTGACTAAACAAGTGGTTTACGAAATGGTAAAAGCATCATATCAATCCATGTAAATAACTAAATAACGATTGAATGACCACATGATTCATTCCTAACAATCGATCTCATAAGTTTGATCCAATTTATAGACTTCAAAAAGCATGTGAGGAAAAGAAATTGAAAAAAAATCAAATATGCATACGATGATAATGAATCAAATTACCTACAGATAACGGAATTCCATCTCAATGCACATTGCGGAATAGTGATGACCAATACAAGTATATCAAACTTTTACTTACTTTTAAGGAAAGGAAAACCAAATTATCATTATTATTAATAATTACATATACTTTGATAAGTTATGAATGATTATGAATTAAGTTACCTACAGTTAATGGAATTCTATCTCGTAGTGCATAACAGAATGACAGAAAAGTGATGTGAAAGGATATCAAACTTCTATTTATTTTTAAGAAAAGGGAAAACCAAATTATTATTAGTACGAAGAAATTAATGGTTAAATATTCTCTGATAAGTTATCCAATAATTTAATGCCCTTAAGTGGCCAATGATTACTTATTCTAACAAAAGCTCCAACCAAAGCTACTGACTGAAACGAGTCAACTGTACAAGGGAGCTCAATTAGCAGGCTCATATTTGCATATGCAGTCGTATATTTTCCCCTTAATCAACTTTTCAGCCAACCTCTGGTTTTTCACCATTGCAAGCTGCCCACAAAGTAAACAACAAACAAAGTGAAATTGTGTCAAATTAATATGGAAGTGGGTCATTGAGCGTCTAACTAATAAAATACTACCTTCGGTTGTAAATATTGAAGTTAAATTTGGGGTTTGCTTTGGTTTTAAACATAAGATTCCAATCCCGCTCTACTTTATCTTCTATATTTATAATTGTTTCTCAAAGCATCCATATTGGAAAAAAAAAAACCCATATCAAGGGCGCTTCTATTAAGATAAGTTTCAATGTACATTGTACATGATTAAAAAGAGTATTTTAAGAAAACTAATGACAATTTGTTACAACTAATTAACTTAACTAATTTTTTAATATACGTGAATTAGTTATTTAACATTGGTGTTAAGGACCAGAGATATTAGGAGCAAAAAAACTGAGTCCATCTTACCTTCAATGCATCACATTTGAATCGAGCATTGAGGTTAGTATGAAGAGCTCTACCCATTCCCTCCAATATTATCTGCATAGTACAGAAAGCTTGGATTAGAATATGATTTCTTGGTTCTATCTGACATTCTCAAATACTTAAGACGGAATAAGTCTCCCACCAAATCAGCATCTTTAGCAGCAGCAGCCAACTCAGAGCTGACCTGTCTTAAGTCTATACAAGGACTTCCACATCCATTCTCAACAACCATCAAGGGAACTGAAGTTGAACTTTCTTTTGGGCTGCTTGAAGGGCTAATCATGGCATCCACAAGTAAGCCTCCGGCTTCAGCAGCTCGCCTAAGAATGTCACAATGCTGTAGGCTAGGAGAATTAGGACTACGTTCTAATTATAGTGAAGTCAACAAATGGACAGGAAGAATATGGAGAACAATATTGGGATCTTCCAACAAGTCATTTAATCAGATGCGAAAATATAGTTGAATTTTACAAGGGTGCTTTGAACATCATGAAGACAGACCTTGGCAGCCTCTGCTACAATGTCAGGGAGTTCTATTGCAGTTACATCATTTAATGCAGGAAGGGAATTTGCCACCAGAACCACCTGTAAATTTAAATATATCACAAAATTCAGAAACAAAAAACCAAGAGACTGAGAAGCAGCTGAATTGATAGACAGAAAACATTCATTATTATTTTTCACTTTATTATCAATTAGAATTGCCTGCACTCTGCAATATGTGAAGATAATTAAACTTGTTAGACAGAAATCAAGGGGACACAGTAAAGGACGTGAGAATAAAATGCCAGAGAGGAAGATAGAGAGCTCACTTCAGTTCCACGCCGAAGGAGCTCCCGTGCCAGGGGAAGCATCCCAAGAACAACATCAGCACCTGAATTATCCACAAACAGCAACGCTCTTCTGTGTGGGGTAGGTTTTTTGTCCCCAGTCCCTAACGTTCTCTTTTTTAAGTCATCAAAATTATCCACCTAAATGCAAAATATCATTAACTGTCAGCTATGATAAAGAAAGTCAGAAATCAAGTGCCCTCATCAATTGCAATTTAAATTCACACACCCGCCAAGGTCTCTGCATTTTATTGCGGCTCATTCTATAAATTTCAATAATTGTTCCTTGATGATAAAGATCCACGCATGCACGAGATCCCCAATCGAAAATGTTGGCAGCAAGAACACCTTCAATTAATGCAAGTAGTCTTGTTTCCTGAAACAAGGGACAGTTTTAGATTGCCTGCAAAGCCAAGTTATGAGAGGAATAAAGTGCCAACGGGATCAATAAGTCATAACTACAAAAGAAAGATTTAATTTCATATCAAACTCCTTACTCCTCCCAGAATTTTGGTTTAGAGGATTACAATATTATTTAGGCCTACCTCATCCATACCGTCAAGCTCCATTAACAAGTCAGGTAAAACAGCAAGTGAAGCTTCATTTTCCCTGTTAAAAATACAAGTTCAAAATAAAAAAAAATAGATGATAAACGATAAGGAAATTAAGAGTATATAGAAAATCAGATAGCAAGTTAGTTTTTACTGTCATTATACAAACTCTTCTTCCTGCCTTTTCAACTATATTTCAAATTCTACAGTTAAAGCTTGCATTCTTGCAAGATGTCATTCAAGAAAATAACAGCCTGAAAGATTATCCATATTTTCATAACTCATCTATGATTGATATTGGATGTATAAAAGCCAAACAAGCCAGCTTATTGACTTTAATGATTTCTGCGAGGAAAAAATTCAATATTGGTTGCTTGAGAAGCTTTTGAATGGTGACTAAAGAGAAAATTGATGAATGGCATACTCCAAGTAAGGATCTCAACTTTTCAGCTTGATGAAATAAAAATTACCTCTGCTTTATGCTTCTATAGGCATCAACAAACTGGAATTCTCTCAAGCACTCTTCTCTCATTTCCAATAGATTAGCCAAGCCTAACTTCCCATATGCAGCAGGTTCCTCCATCAATCTATTTAATTAGCGTGGAAGTTGATTAGAGGAATAATTGCAAGCCATGTGAAAACAAAGTTTTTTTAAAAAAATTGATAAGACTAATCAATATTATAATGAAAACAATATATAAAAATCCTAAATTGCATTGTCAAATGACAGAGAATAAATAACTCGCCAACAACTGAAAGAAAGAATGAATGAAAAGGAAAAATCCATCATCCAACGTTTTTGGAAAAAAGGTTCTGCAATAACATTTTAGATAGCATAAACAGGTAAGCAACTTGCCAACAAAGATCATATACTTTCAAATGATTTACAAGTTGGTTTCACAAAGTATTATCAAATAAAAAACCTATGTTCAATGATGAAAGTAAACCTAAACAGGAAACTTATGCCAAGCTACCTTGCCAAGTGAGCAGAAAATGCACGAGCAAAAGCATCGCCCCTTCTTTTGGCATCATCAGTTCCACCTTCGCTTGCAACAGCCTACCGTAATTTCAAGCAAGATGGGTAAGAAGGTACAGCAAAATCATAAAATAAATATGCTGTAAACATCCTTTTTGTCTGGGCCCCACAAAAATAATAATAAAAATTAAGAGAGATAAATCCTTCCCGATCATTTCTTATTTGGGAAAATCTACTTTGAAAAGTGTCATTTATGATGACACTTCTGCAATTGAGATTTAGGGAAAGTTTTCCTTGCAAAATTTTGAGAAACCTCATTTATGAAGATTGGCTTGCAGTTGAGGAAAGTCTTCCAAGCAAGAAAATCACATTTATGATGATTGCCTCCCAGATTGAGAAATGTCATTAAGGAATAAAAAATAAAATAATAATTTACTCATTGATGATGACTGGTCTAGATTAGGAATGTGTGGTTCTTGCCTATCAAGAAAAAAAAATTAAAAAAAATTATTAAAAAAACCTTACTTATATTGATCAGTTTCAAGTTAGGTAATTTCATGTATAGAAAAATATTGAAAAATAAAAACGAAAAATAAAAAAGTGGTGCACCCTAATTGTTACCTATAAAAATAAGAGTAAGAGTTGAGACAAGAGGAAGAAGGAGAGAGAAAAAGAGGCAATAGAAAAGGGTAAGAGAGACAACACTCCGCTTCTTCATCCTACATTATCATTCTAAGGGTTATCTCATGTTTCTCATGAGTAAAAGAGAAAGGCATTTGGAAGTATGTCTTCTTTGTATATTTGTTTTCTATATTAGTTTTAGGGTGTACAATAACTAACCATATTATATTTTCCTCCTTTCCTTTTCTTGTTTGCATGTGTCAAATGCAGATGAAGGCTCAAAGTAAAGGGTGGATCGTATTTAAAGAGATACTAATCACTAAAGCTTCTGGGATAGAAGCTTAAGTATACTGAAAATGGTTCCATGTAGCTTGTCTCACTTAATTGATTGTGCATATTGATTATTCAAATTTATATCATTATGATCTAATTGATTGTTTTAAGTTGTATGAGATCCTCAGGTATACTAATACGGGTCGCTCATTTTATCTCGTAATTTAGACCCAATTTTTATAAATGAAAATAAAATGGAAAGAGTTCACTTTTTCATTAAAAAAAATAAAGTTTCAAAATGTTTTATGATGGGAAAGGCTTTTAAAACCTCCTCAAGAAAAAATGATTATTATTCCGTGTGAGATTATAAGAATCTCCTCATGAAGTCTGATACAAAAAATCTTTCACTAAAAATTTTTATAAATAAAAATAAAGGAGGTTTTTTAATAAAAAATATCAACCAATCAAAAAACCATTTTTCAAACTAAATTTAATAAAATATTTTCTCAAAAAATACCAACCAAGAAACATGCATTTCTACCCCCAAACTATGTGGGCTTTGACTCCTCTAAAAGGTACGGGGCTCTAAGCTCTCTTCCAAGGTCAAGTCCAACTTTGTAAATATATAATTTTTCTCCTTATTTGTATTTATTTTGTCTTTGTAAATATATAATACCTGCTTTTGTTTTTTTGGGTAATTATAATATTTTAAAAAGCCATATTATTTTTAATAGTCATCTTGGGGTAACCGTTCTCACGAACGGGTGCTATGGGGTGTCTAACATCTTCTCCACACACAATCGACTCCCAAACCCTATCTAGTTTTTGTAGATCACTTTATTTTCCGGTTTCCAAAATCCTTTCAGAATTTTAGTGGCAGCTCCTTTGCTTTTCCTTCCCTCGGCGAGAGACCAAAATTCGGGCATTACATATGCCAACAATTTTCACCCAGTCCATTACTAAGCTCAATGGATTACTTCAAGACTTCTACATGAGTAACTATATCACATGCTCCTTCAAACTGCCTAAAGAACATAAATTCAAAACTTTTGTGATACCGGGGGAAACCATTACCTTAATAGAATCTAAATTTACAAAGAAAACAAAGTTCTCTCTCCCTTGTATTTCTCAAATTCTAAGAACAGTCGCCATTTGTTACTCTGAAAAGCTGTCATTAGATATCCGGTATAGAATCTTTGGCATGTCAGTGAATCTGGGAGTTTCCACGAAGCTAAGAGCATGCTCTAGTACAAGTTTCTCTGAAATTTTAGTGTGGGTAGAAAAGTTGAAGCTCTCAGGAAATGTGCAGAGAGAGCTTGGGTTCCAATGTTTGAACTATCATTCTTATTTGCCATGGAACCCATTTGAATGTAGGAAACAGAGGTCATCAACATTCACATGAATATAAATTGGCACATGCACACACACACACACACACACAGGTCAGGAGCATTTAGACAATATCATTTACCTTGTCTACAAGATCGGGCAAGTGCTCTGACAGAATGCTAAACCAATATCTACATTGCAGACAAATCTCACATAAGCAATGTGTAAGCAAAACATGGTAAATCATTAAATCTCTGCTTTAACTTAAATTGTTCAATGTAGAACTAGACAATTTAACCAAATCTACTCACTCTAATTCACTGTGATCTGAGAGATCAATAGTATTAGGCTCATACCTGTAGAGATGAAATTTGTAGTTCAAGTTAAAAGGAAAAATAGTGATAAGTTGATGACAGATAAATACAATAAACCTTCGTTCCCCTAGGAGGAGATGACAGATAAGTGGCATAAAAAAACAATAATAAACTGCATGACAAGCATGCAAAAGAAAGTACGGGGACCAACAAAGCAACAACACACTTATCCTTGCTAGTTTCTAATTATAATGATGGAAGCACTGAGACTGTAGCAGTTGAAAATTTATATTTCTAAACCAAACATTTTAGCAAGAAAATAATTTTTCTTTTGCTAGGAGCAAGGTGATGGTAAAGGGAGGGTAAAAAACCTGTCCGGCTGCCTAAGGTAGTCACTAACCAACACCTCTATGCGCATGATTACATAAGCAAAATTTCCAATAGTGATCTTAAAAGGAAATGTCATTTACCAAAATATAATATCATAAAAGCAGCAAATAAAATGGTTTTTAACCCTCAGAACAGAGTGTCGAGTAATCATGCATACATTTTGGGGTCTGCCAATAATGGAAAAACCTCCAATGTTGGTACTAGGTGGAGTACACCAACATTTAGAGCACTAGCATCAGATCGCAGAGTACTTCCTTTTGACAAAGGAACTTCAAAACCCCCAAGTCCAGTAGTTCCAGGTGGAATCATTGGCACAGGTGCAGTTATCTCAGTTCCCTTTTGCAAAAACTTCTCCATCCATGAAATCTGTACTGGAACCATTAAAATCTGAGTGGAATTTATAAATAGAAATATAATATCCAGATGGATCAAGCAGCTGCCATATAAAAGTAAAAGAACTAAAAGGTAAATCAATCCAGAATATTTGTATCCCAATCGCCTTCTCAGATTTTACTACCACCAACACGTACACATTCAATGCATCAAGAATCAAGAATTCCAGACAAAAATATAGGTTTAGGAGACATGCTCAGGAATATCTCAGGTCAGGTACAATTTATGCACAGCTCTATGTGGGTGTTGGAACACAGCATCTTCAATTATCAGGGAATCGCTTGTTGGTGCTTTTTTTAAACAAATATTATTAATGTTTTATTTTTCAAGGTGAATACCCATATTTCAGACTATTCACTCAGTATTCTACCTCTATCATGAAACCAAACTAAAATGACATTAAATTCCTACCTTTACATGACATGCAAAAAAATCCTAGTTTCGTTAATTCATTTCCCTTTTTCTGTTCTTTTCCATTAAGCCTGTTCCCTAAATCCAAATGGGTCCCTAATAGAAGCATCAGTGTACAGGAGCATTTCACATGTTCATCTCTTAAGAAATATTTACATAAATGATAAAGATGCCACTCCAGTAAGCAACGTTCACTTATCTCCTTCTCATCCTATCACACAATACTTCATATTACTTGATCTGTACATTATTCACTTCTGATTCCCTACTTCTTAGTAGCCATCAGAGTTGGTGTAGGCCATTATCTCAACTTGATTGAATATGAATCCAGAAAATCTCAATAATGGGTAACTTCTAGCAATTTAATCACTGGAACCTCAAAACGAATGATTAAGTGGGACCTCTTTGATGGTTTTAGAACTGATAGCAGGGGAAAAGAATTCCTAAGCTGACTTACAAGTTACTCATTACCAAGAAAATAAGCAGAAAAACCTAAAAAAGTTGTCCATTTATCTCTAGCAGGATGCTAGCACTTGCCTTCTCATTCAAATCACCAAGTGGAGGCCCATGAATCTTGCCTCCAGTATACGGGGCACCCATTGGGAATCTTTCAACTAACTGATGCACCATGAGGTCATCTAAACCATGCTTTTCATAGCTCATAAACGCACCAAATGCTCCAAGGAATCCTTCATGTCGCAAGAACATTGCTTGTGCTGTCCCTTTAGACCTAAAATCGCAAGTAATTTATTCTAAAGACTGCTAAGAGAAATTTGGGTACCAAGTGAAGTCATCAATAATTTATGTACCAGAACTGAACTGCAAAAGAAATGGTGTCCATGGTATATGCATGACCCCGTATAAAAAATCCTCCAAAAAAGATGCGCTTCAGCCCAAATCGCAGTGCATTTAGGTAAGATATCTACACAGAAGAGAAGAAAAGAATAAAGATTAGTTG
>JANTPZ010091096.1:0-18549 GCA_025593235.1 Vachellia pachyceras | reverse complement strand
GTTGATATAATTTGGATTGTGATACTTGTGTTAGATTGGTACTTTGGATTGTGATTGGACTATAGCTCTTTTGTTATTTGATTGCTTTCCTTTATTCTCTTGAAATCAATTGATTTGCTATGTTTCTAGGAATTAATTGGAGGTAAAGAGGATCTTTTATAAATCTAACGCGAGCTAAGCACTAAAGATATTCCTAATTGATTAATTGATTCTAGGTTTAGATTATTTTAAAAGGTTAGGAATATTGATTAGTAAGGGTCCTTACTAGTCCTTATGCTTAGTTAAAAGGAGAACTCAATATTAAAATTGGGCCAGAAAGGTTAGTGGATTCAATCACCTAGGACATTCATTTTATAGAAGTTAATTGCATCCATTTAGTTCATTTAGATAGTAAAAAAACATTTAATACTTCTTGGTTAATTTGTTATTTACACTAGATTATTTGGTAATTCAATTTAGGCTCCACGTAGAGATTGACCTAGGTTAGTGCCATTATATTGCATTCTAGCTTAGTTTTATTTGATAGCCCCACGACAAAGCTTTATCACTTCCACAAAGGAAATATTCCAACAGTGCATGTTCCATATCATAGAAGATGTAGCTGGAGGAAGATTTATTCACAACATTTTTAAGGGAAGCTCTGAGATGGACACACACTAGAACCCGCCGCCTTGTGGCATGTTTAGGATGGACGTCGATGCTTTTGTTCAATCACTTGACTAGGCTGTGTGTGATGGGCTAATTAGAGACGATCAGGGTTGCTGGATAATGGGATTCTAGAGGGTGCTTGGACATGTCACAATAACGACAGCTAACGTTTCGGCAATTCAAATAGAGTTGGAGGTTTGTCAATCCTTGCAGTTTAGGGACATCCAGGTTTACTCAGACTCTCTTGAAGAGGTCAATATTTTACTTAGGGATGGAGGTCCTACCCATCAGCTGCGCCATTAAGTTGAGGCCACTGGGCACCTTCTTTTATAATGGGTGGAATGTGAAATTATACCATGTGCCTAGGGAGTGTTTGACATATGCTAATATCCTAGCTAAGGAAACTTGCCCGAGAAGATCCCAGATAATCTTCCTTCCACATGCTCCACCAAATTGCAGGGATTGCCTACTGATTGATCAATCTTTTGTAAGGGGCATGACTCCCCATTTAAATTAGCATTTTTCTCCTTTTTATTCCTCAAGCTTGCATTTGTAACCCAAAAAAAAAAACTAAGCACAGATCCTAGCCATTTTGACTGTGAAACAAGAAAGCAATGAATGGACATGTATAAATTCATTTTAGCTATAGGCATGTATCAGCAAAGATTAATATTAAATTTCAACGGGGTAAATCATACTTGAGTGAAGTGCAAATTGTGTCCTGGATGATTAGGAAGACCGAGATATTACTTTCTTTACTCGTGGATGGGTGACAAGAAACTCGGCAATCTGTTGTGCATTCTCCTACAAAACATATAATATTGTCGGTTATTATTTTTCTTTTATAAAAATAAATAAACTTTTAAGGAGTTACATTGTTAACGCTAAAACTTTAAAATAAAAGCTAATTAATTGTACAGATAAACTACCTAATTTTGGAGAATAACAATCCTTCAAGACATCATTCAAAAAGCATTAGTCTATGCAAACCACATTGTGCAGTTATATAGAAATCCAATTGGAACATTAAAAAAAAACCTAATATGGGTGATAAGCCTTGTCGTGGGGCTATCAAATAAAACTAAGCTGGAATACAATATAATGGCACTCACCTAAGTCGATCTCTACGTGGAACCTCTATTGAATTACTAATAATCAAGCACAAATAGCAAATTAACCAAGAAGTATCAAATGCTTTTTTTATATAATTAAACTAAATGGATGTACTTAAATTCTATAAGATGAATGTCCTAGGTGATTGACTCCACTAACCTTCCTCGCCCAATTTCAATGTTGAGTTCTCCTTTTTAACTAAGCACAAGGACTAGCAAAGACCCTTACTAATCAATATTCCTAACCTTTTAAAATAATCTAAACCTATACTCAATTAATCAATTAGGAATATCTTTAGTGCTTAGCTCTCGTTAGATTTATAAAAGATCATCTTTACCTCCAATTAATTCCTAGAACCCTAGAAAATCAATTGATTTCAAGAGAATAAAGGAAAGCAATTGAATAACAATAGAGCTATAGTCCAATCACAGTCTAAAGTACCAATCTAACATGAGTATCATAATCCAAATTACATCAACCGATAGTAATCCTCTTTCATACATACAAATCATAACCTCTAGCAACCTAGAATTACAATTTGCGTATACAAAGATTGGAAAGTGAAATTAAAATTTAGAGAACTCCCCTATTTGCTCAAGGACTCCGGTTAGTTTTATCATCACCGTTGGACAATGCAATTAGCCACTCATTGTTGAAGAATTAATTCCCTTGAAATATGGAATATGCATCGCCACATAATAGACTGAAGATGGCGGCCGAATGGATGAATGGAATAGTAGTGTGGATGGAATGGTTAATGTGTGCGTCCCTGAATGGAGATGAAGTGGCTGTGAGAAATGATGAATAATGAAGCTTGGCGATCGCCACTTGGAATTGATGAATTCGCTGTCTTGTGTGTGGAATCAGATTGGCGCGACGCGAGGGAAATAGATGTGGCGAGATTGGAATATTCAATGAATGAAGCTTCCTGCATCGCGTGTGTATTTGAAGGAGTATTTCAGGTGGTGGCTGTGGATGATTCATGGAATATTGTATGTGCCGCCGCTACCAATTGAGGGCTCCGTCTATTCGGTCGGCTTCTTTCTTTTTTTTTTTCCTGTCTGTGGCGCTGCTATGCGAATGAACGAAAGGAGTAGAAGACCGAGGCAGCGTCCAGAGGCTAATGGATGGTAATGGAATGTTTTTGTGGCGGTCTCCAAAAATTTGGATGAAGGAATCGAAAATAAGAAGGGATCATGAGGTGGCTTCTGAGGGTTTTCTTTTGTTTTGTTTTTTTTTTGCGTGTGCTCCTGTTTGTGGAATTAGCTAGGGAATATTAATGAGTGGGCCCCAGCTTAGAATTGATGGATAATAGCATCAGGGGCTCGATTACTTGGATCTTGGAGGTTGTGTGCGTGGCTTGGAATGCAATAATGGATGGGGCTCAAGACAAATGTGAAGTGGCAGATTGCTTGTGTTCTCCTTGGAGTAAATGAGGTATTGGATCCATAAATCAATGGAGGCCCAAGTGCGTATGTGATATTGTGTATTTGGGCTTCCTCTTTCTTTTCTTTTCAATTTAATCTGCAAAATAATTCAAACCCAATTAAACTCCTAAAATAATTCAAAACTCCTAAAAAATGATATAATTACCTTTTTGCATATTAATTATCTAATTAAACCCAGTTAAGCCAATAATGAGTAATAATAGACTAAGTTTAGGTACTAAAAATATATAAGATATTGAGGTTCATCAATGGGACAAGGCTCACAAGATGTCCAAGGAAAAGAATGAATAAAAATGCAATAGAAAATCAAAAGGATATGAACAAACAAAAACTAAACCATCATTTCAAAACATTTTCAATTCTCTCCATTTCTTTATTTTAATGTGCAAGCATTGCTGCCTTTAATCCTCAATATAAGACTTGGATGACTAATTTGGAGAGAACAATGAAATTAAATAAATTGCTTCAAATTTATTATTTATATATTTATCATTTTTTAAACTAATTTATGTGGCTTATAAATTGATATATCTATAATATAATGATACATATAAGTATTTCAGAGAGATCATATAAGATATACTATAATTAAGTAATTTCTTTAGCATCATTAATCTTTCCAAATTAATCAGCCGAGTCCTATATTAAAGAGTTGAGGGGTGTGTGTGTGTGTGTATTACAAGTGGCTATGTAAAACAATAGTCATGAGGAGATAAGCCATAACCCACTGCATTTTTGAAAAATTGTAGTTCTCCATCCAACCTTTACATGATGATGATCAAAGGCAAAGAAAAAAAATGTATTATTAACTGAATAAAATAAGTATATAAAACGTATAGAAGATTAAAAATAAAGTAGAAAACAGTTGGTAACGTAATAACAAATCAGACTTAACACAGGAAGATTGAGGTTAGTGGCCTTTTAATGTCCCAAACTTTTGATGCTCTTTGTAATGCTCCACCATTCATTATTCCTGTCTCTGTTTCATTAGCTTATAATTAGATAAAATAAAAGAGACTTTAATTTGGTATCTTACAATCATGAAAATATGCATTTCATGGCTTCAAAATATAATAAATAAAGGCAGTTCAATGTAGAAAGCTTTATCTTAGTAAGCAAAAGACGATTTGAAGTCAGTTTACAATAATATAGTCTAGCATTACAAGAGATAGTCGAGGGTTTGGGAATAATGTAAGAAGGAGCTATCAGAGCATTATTTCATTCCTAATGATACTAAGGTTAACAGACAAATGATATGTTAAGAATCAAATACGACCGTTGTATAATTAACACCCCCCTCTGATTCTTTTTAAAAGAAAATAACTATCCAAATCACGTAAAATAAATTAACAGATAAAGTGTTTGTTTGGAACAACGTTTCCAAAAGTCAAACGCATGTTCAACAGTGTTTTTTCGCAAAACGAGATAATCTCCTCCACATATTTACCTCGGCTTGCGTAAAAGTAGTTCTCTATCACGTTCTCAAACGGGCACAAAATTAATTAAAAACAATGAATGTGCAAGAGATGTAACTTTTTTTTTGAAATATTATCATTTATGAAATGATGATGAGAGAGCAAATGCGTAGGAAAAAATGAGAGGAAATGAGTGGGGACGGAAAATGAGTGAGACATGCAATTAACTGAGGTTAAAAATGAAAAATATGCATTACATTTTTAGATAAAAAATTTGTTGCTTATATATAAAATCAAACCCACGAGAAAGAACGTTGCTTGTAAATAGAATGGAATTGGAGGGAGTACTACAACTACAATAATAATAAAAGCCTTATCCATTAAGGTAGAGTCAGATGGATTTCACAATACCTTTTTTACTCCGTCGCCCTATGTATATATAATTAAATGAATTGATTAAAATGGCTCAAAAACAAAAATAATTTGTCACCAAAAAAGTGGCTCACAAACAAATCGACATCTTCTAACATCTGCAAACAAAATATCTTCAAACAAAATGATTTGAGAATGCGGTAGAGAAGCACCTTTACGCAAGGCAAGGTAAATATGTGAAGGAGATTATATGTTTTACGTAAAAATACTGTTGAATATGCGTTTTGTTTTTCCAAACTCTTCGACAAACTAGTCTTGAAACACAGTGAGAATAAGCGCTGAAACCTTTCATCTTTCACAGCAAGGACACCGGCCATGACATTGCTACGTCCAGCAATAAATTTGGTGGCTGAATGCATGACAATATCTGAAAATTTAAAAGTAAAAGCATTAGCATAATTTTTTAGTCCCTAAAATTTGCATGAATTTTGGTTTAATCCCTTTAAGTTTCAAATCTATAATTTTTATCCCTATAATTTTATAAGGACTTAAATGTTAAATTATGTTAATTATCACCATTAGCTAAAACCAAAACTAAGAGCTGTTAAAAGTATAGGACTAAAACTAAAATCTTTTGGTACCTATACTTTAGATCAATTTTAGTTTTAATCTCTATACTTTTAACAGATTTTGGTTTTAATCTATATACTTAATAGTGTTAATTTACATTGTTAATCATTCAAATCCTTGTAAAATTATATAGATCAAAATTCGTGCAAACCTATGGTTAAAAATGATACTAACCCGTTGCTATCACTTCACGTAATTTCTTTCAGATATTTTTCTCCACATTAAAGGTGTTCTAAACACATTCCTAGCTATTGTCAAGGGAATTTAAGAAAAATTATCTTGCATTTAAAAAATTGAAATGTTTAATTATATGAATACCTGCTCCAAGTTCCAGTGGGTGATTTAGCACTGCCACCAATACAAGAGCACCGTTTGCATGAGCAACCCTCCGATATTTTCTGGACATAAATCAACAAATGAAAAAAAAAAGAGAATCTAACATTAGGTTAAACTATTCAAAATTATATATTTAGAATTCATATTAGTTGAGATTGGGTCCATGAAAGAACTATATGAGAATAACTGAGGATTGTGCCTTTACTTCCTAACTTTTTGCTACAAGACAAACGCCTTTGTGACTATTTGAATTAGTTTTGTAAGCTATTTTTCACATGATTTACAATTGACAAAGTTAGTATATAAGAGAAATTTTATCTCGATTTACATGAATATACTTTTATAACGTCATCCCAAATAGGCTCTTGGCAGATAATTCAACTATCTACCAAGGTGCTTATTTATTATAGCTGTGTTAGTTTTATTTAACACAAGGTGCATACTCTATAAATTTAAACGGTGATTCCATGATTAAATGCAAACAAAATACACTTAAATAATTATTTAATATAATACTTTTTATATTTTACATTTTAACCATATTTTATATGCATTTAATTGTAGAATCATCATTTAAATTTATTGAGTTGGATTATCCATTAAATGAAACTGATGGTGTTAAGATTAAATGGCTAAAACTATACTTTTTAAATTCAAGAACTAAATTGAAATTTGACCTAGATTTACATGGCTAAACACTTTAACGAAAATAAAAAGCAAAAGCATTAACAAAACACTTTGATCTTTAAAAAAAAAATAACTTACTCAAATATTACATATTTCTCTAGCCATACCAACTTAGCCTTATAGGTCCAACGGCAGCAGTCACTTCTTGAAGTGAGACAAAGGACTTTCCTATAAAAGTTGGCTTACATCATAATCATCCTTGAATCCTTATATGTTTAACCTAATGTAGGCGTTCTAACTGAGCTTATCAAAAAGAGATCCTAAGTGCATGTTTTTTGTTGATGATATGGTTCTTTTGGCTGACAAGTAAAATGATTAACTTTAAACTTGAGATTTAGATAAGGACTTTAGAGTCAAGAGATTTTCGTTTAAATAGGAACAAGGCAAAATATATGCATTGTATTTTAATAAGAGAGAAGTTGGGAGTGATTTAGAAGTGATATTGGGAGATCAAACCATACCACAAATGACATTTTAGATATTTGGGATAAACTATTCAAAAAAAAAAGGTGAAATAGTGATATTGATTATATAATTCAAGCTACCAAAGTTATTTGTGATCAAAAAATACCTAATAAGGTAAAAGGAAAGTTTCATCACACTACTATAAGGCCATCAATGCTATATGGTAGTGATATTTGGCTTTAAAGGGACATGGGCATAAATTAGAAGTAGCTAGAATGAGGATATTAAGATGAATGTGTTGCTATATCAAAATGAATAAGATTCGTAACGATTAGATTCATAAACAAGTTGGAGTGGCATCCATTAAAGAGAAAATGGTATTAAATAGTTTGAAGTAATTCATCCATTTCAGATAAGGTCATTTGAGGCATCAATAAGGAGGGTGAATTAAATAAATAATATGGAGTCCTCTAATATTTTTGCATCTTAACCAAGAGGAATGTGTCATATCCAAAAAGTGCCAATTATAAAATAGAATTCTCCCCAGCAACTTTTTCGGTGTCAAAAAGAAGCACTATCTTGTTTGTAACCTACTAATATGCAAGCTTCACTTTTAAGTGAGAGGTTGTATGCTTAGTTGGCTTATAATCTCTTGCCATTATTTTTCGCACTTCAGTTAAAAAGAAAATTTTGGATTGAGATATGAACTTCTAAAAGTCTTTTTTTTAAGTGACCTTTAACATAAGGAAAAAAAAAGCATATAAGTATGGTACATCCCCTCCAAATACTAAATCCTTGACAAAAGAAAAGGATGAAAAAGAAAAATAAAAGCTAACAACTTACATTTTCACAAAAAAAAAAAAGCTAACAAATTACAGCATTTTTGACATATTCTTATTCAGCCATATTCTTCCCCATATTCGTTAAATTCCCTCCATTCTTTTTCTTTTTGTTCATTATCTTCTGTTTTTTTTTTCAAACTAAGCATAAGTGAATTGCCCACAGAGAAATATTTATATACTCATAGAATTCATGTGATCTATACTCTCTATAATAAAAAAAAGTTCCAATCATTCTATTCCCATATCATACATCCCAAAAATTCCTCTTGAATATTTTTCTTTTTGCATAATCCATTATGATAGAAATTTACAGAACCTGCAAGAGAAGTCGGTTAGAGCTTTTTTACTGAGAAGAGCACGGCCAACACCGTGCTTTGAGGACATATAAGTAATTCTCTCACCTATCTACTCCTGAACCTCAAGTTTAAGCATTTATTATCTTTACCAACGTTTTGGTACAAGTATTTATATATTGCACAAATTTGGCATATTCTCTTCCCAAATTTGAGCAAACATTTGCCATTCTTTTTGTTTCTTATTCTTCATTCTTCCATCTTGACGCGTCATCAGGCCTTCCGATTGGTTCTCAATCCTAATTTCCATATCACGCTTCCCTTTTTAATAGAATTTTGATATCTTTCAACATGGATTTGAATTTTGATAACCACGTTGGTGAATTTTGATATTTTTCATTAAATCCAATCCTGTTGGTGAATGGATATTCTTATGTTTGAATCAAATGAGTAAACAAGGGGAGAAGAAAAGTGAAAAGGAAAAAAAATCATGTGAAGCCCTTTTTTTTTTGTGAGAATAGCCCCTGTAGTTTTACCTTGAAATTTTCTCATCAAAATTAGAGAGATATTACCAATGGGGTTTTTTTTAGGTCTAACAGAATGAATTAATTCTTTATAATGAATTGAATTGAGGTTTAAATTTTATTGAACGATGTTCTTATATTGAGTATCCGATAGTACCTCGATTGATTCCAAACAATTATTTTCATTATTTCTTGTTTTAAAGAGTTTTTTGTTTTCAAAAAGAATAATTTTTTATATTATTATATCGGCAACAATCTTATTTGAATTAGTATATATATATATATATATTTGTTTCAATGGAAATCCAGATATTGATTTAGCAAGGGGTCGGTTGCAATTTTGTCAAACCCAACTCTCCCCTTTTTTATTGATTGGCTTTGAAAACTTAGCCCATGTCCACATAATATCATTTTTGTCCTTTTCCTGCCTGTTGAAGGATAAATAATTTTTTGTATTTTTCTTGAGAAAAAATATTTTAATTTCTCAACTTGCGAAATGATGTTGCTTCCTTCTATTTGGTTAATTGGGCCCATATGAATCTATTTACACTGGAACTTTCTCTACCCAATAATTAATTTTCATTTTTTAGACCTAAAAACATTGGTTCATTCCGTGCGAGATCATATCTGTTACCGATGTGAATATAAATTCTTTTAGCAATGAGATTAGATCTAATGAAAATGTTAGATATATTAAAACATGATGAATCAAGTTTTGAATTCTTAGTGTGAGAACCTCCTGTTCTATGGTTATTATTTCAAACCTTTATATAGATTAAAACTCATTTGTTACTTTCTTTTAGAAGTTAATTGTGTGTGTTTGTGTGTTGAATTGATTTTATCTGACACTCTTTAATACTTCTACGTGATGAACCACAATTTAGATTGATTTATTCATTTGGGTTCTACTTGAGAGAGATAACTTAGGCACAGGACTTGAATAGAATCATACGAAGGATATTTACAAGATAAATGGATCACTTAGTTGGTAAAATAGAGGTATATTTACTAATGTCGAATTGTATTATGATTTATGATTTGCAAAATATGAATGAGAGAAATGATTCTAAGTTCCTTAATTTTGAGGATGAAGTATATAATCTTAATTTTAATTGAATTAAAAATTCTCTTTCAAGTTTAAATCTTTCAAAATGACTTTACTCGGCCTAATTAAAAAGATAACTGCGTTCATTAACACCCTTTTTCCTTAGAGCTTATATGGAAGTCTATTTAAAAATAGTTTTTACAGAGTTCGAGGTAAAACCTATGTTTTAGAGAATACATTTTGGAAGAATAGCTTTTACGGATTTTGAGGCAAAACCTATGTTTTGTAAGGTAATTGTGTTTGGGAAATTATTGACTTTTACGAATTTCGAGAGAAAAAGTAAGTAGGAAAGAGGAAAAAGAAATAAAGAAAAAAAGAGAGAAAAAGTAATTTATTATGAGATAGTGTATGATTTGACAAAAAAATAGCTTTTTAGTTTTCAAAACCTAAGTTTTGTGACACCTAGATTTTAAAAAAAATATGAGAACTTAAATAAAACTTAAGTTTTGTAGCAAAACTTAGGTTTCCAAATGAGGAGCCAAACGAGCTCTTAATCCTCATGGAAATAATAATTTACTTATCACTATATTACTTGTAACAACCCTTACACTTGCCGTTTACATTTAGTAGTGAACAGAAACAACCTTGTATCTAAAGTTAGTAGAGTTTCTTTTTCCGAATTTTTTCACACAACACTAGAGACAACCATCAACCAGTGGTTAGAATTGAGTCTTAAATGCTAATAAGATTGTAAGCCAAAAAAATGTGATGAGAATATCTAAATTGTAAATAGCAAAGCTGAGCATACAATCCAATCTTTCTTTGGAACCACTATTTTTCCATGTGAAGATAATATCTCACGATCGGAACCTTGAAGAGGCCAAAAGCTTAGGGGTGATTGACAACCACCTAGAATCAATTCTCAAAACACTTTCATGTAAGTTGAGAATAAAATTATTTTGATATACTTGCATCAGAGCCTGTAAAATCATTTTCAAAATGTTATTTATATATTAATATATTTTCCAAAATGAAATATACTCATTTAATCCTATTTATAAGTTATTTTCAACATGTTTCATATAATTTAAGAAAAACTTTAAACTTTATTAACTCTAACTTAAAATTCAATGCTTTTTTAACTTTATTCTTATTTAATATACATTATACTTCATAAAAATAAAGTTAATAGACTAATAGATGAAAGGAAAAATTATATATTCACATTAAAAATTTAATAACACGACATATAAATATGATAAAAAAAAAAGTATTCCATCTCTACTTTATAAATAAGATTAAAAGAATAGCTTGGAAGTTGGGTTAATGACACCTACCCACTTTATCAAACTCAAAATCTTAAGAGATTGATGAGCATCTAATGTCTTATTTGATATTGGTCATCCACATTTGATTTTGACGATCCAACTTTTATTTTTATTTTTACTTTCATTTTTTAAAAATAAATGTTGTAATGAGTATATAATCTAAAATAAAGATATATAATATTTTAGCGATAACTTTCTTAAAAAATAGTGTTTTCATTTAAAAATTGGTATTTAAAAAAAATAAATTTTGGTCTATCTAGATCAAAGTAAGACAATCTAAATCTAATAAGTTTAGGTGTTCATCGCTCTTGATAAGTATCAAATGTAAACCTGCTGGAAGAAGCCAAACCTTTTGGTTGAAGTTAGATCATAGTCTCGATGAAGTACACGGATCAACCTCACGTGGACTCATTGAAGGTAGAATAACTATAAAGGTTAATTTACAAAAACACTCATTTACATACTTTTTAGAAATACAAAAATACCGATATTTCAAAATGAGAGGGAAAAATGTCAAAACGGTAAACATAACATAGCAGTTAGGGTCGGTAATACGGGTCAACCCGTAAGTTGGGCGGGGCTGGATGAAACAGCTCCCAAGCAGCCCGAGCCCGCTTTTAGCGAGTTGACTATTATGAAAAAATTAAACTTCATTTTCTTCTTCTTGTTTTTTTTATTTTTTGCTCAGTTTTCCACATAAAACTGCATAGTCATATAATTTTCTTCCCACCAATAAATTTTCAATAATGACATTTTTCAAGGTTTTCAAAAAATATAAGTATAAATATTTTATTATAATTTAAATATAGTCTTACAAAAAGTTGATATAAAAAAGTAAAATATTTTATACTATATTTTAGTGAATTAGGTATTGTTTATTCTAAAAAATAAATTTTAATATTACCTTTTTTTTTTGTAAAAAATTGAAATAAAAAAAGGTAAAAATATAAAATATATTATTTTTAAAATTTAAAAAAATAATTAGGTGGGGTGGGCTGGCCGCCATTTTTTGGCTGGTTGGAGTGGGGCCAACCGCCCAATATGTTTTCCCGCCCCTAATAGCATTATTGCTTTTTTAGTGGTGAATCTCATATTATTTTGCATATGCATATGTAATGGTATTATGTTATATTTAATAATCCTGATATTTTCTTCCATGTTAAATATTCATTGCTATTTTGTACACAACTGAAAAGCATAATGTAAAAATTTATAAGTAGTTTTGCAATATAACTTATTATATATGTTCACTAATGATATGTAGAGAAGAAAACATGGAAAATGGTCTATCAATAGCCTACACAAGCCAATACTCTTTTTCTCCAAAAAACTTGTCAATCCCTATGTTTTTTAAATAATGTTATTAATAAAAAATATGATGTTGGAAATGATTGTTACACAGGTCAAGACTCCTAGAAAAACTTTCCCCCCCCTAAATAAGGCCTTTTTTTAAAATAATGTTATCAATAAAAAATATGACGTTGGAGATGATTTTTGCACCCTTAGAAAGCCTCCCTTTTTATAATAATATTATTAATAAAAAAATATGATAATGGGGACCAGTGTTGAACCTGAACCTAACGCCACACCACTGTACCAAACAACCAATGCATTTCTTTATTATTTTTTATGTATTATTTATAATTATAAACTCACTTAATCGTAATTAACTATTCTTTCTAGGTTTTACGTCATCCCATTGGAACGCTTCGCTCGTCTTCCAGCCTCCTGAGTACTGAGAATCACTCCGGCGGTGCCGTAGCTTCCGGTCCAGCTTCCTTAATCCGGTCGCCGTCTTCTTCCAGCTGTCGAGTCCGGCCGTCGCTGTCTTCTTCCACTCGAGACTCGCAGCGCTGTACCTTCCGTCCTCTAGTCCAGCGTCCAGTCCAGCCATCGCCGTTCCCTTTCAGTGTCGCGTTCGCACTTATCGCTTCGAGGTACGCTACTGAGGTAAATCAAGATATATTTGCGAAATTATTCAGACGATTCTTTCTATGGACTTTTCTTGCTCCTTGCTTTTTAGTTGCTTGTAGTTTTTTATTTCTTTTCTTTTTCTTACTTTGAGTTTATAATTTTAACTACTGAAGTTCATACTTTGTTACACGCAAATTATGAATGGAATTTATGCTGGCGTTTTAATTTATTTACCATCTGGCTTGTTTGCGTTCAATGAGACGATAAAAATTTACTGATGTTTGGACATGTATTGATCAATCATATGGAAGCTTTTCAATTCATTGGTAAATTTTTATAGTCTCATTGTTCTTAATTTCTTTTCGTACAAAAAGACTGTATGTAAGATCAAGGTTCTTAATCAATTTGAATCAACCAGCAAGATAGCTCTTGGGATTATTTGGCTTTCTGTTTTTTTCTGGGTTTTATAATATATGTGTGTGTGTGTAGCTTGAGCTACATCGAGGGTCTTTGTTGTTTTGTCCAATCTAGGTGAAAACCGCTTTGATTAGTTTCTAAGGCTTCTGATCTCTCATGAGTATGAAGATATAACATTCATCTTCATGCTCTGTTTGCAAGATAAAATTAGATGTACTATTGTCCTATTTTTCCTTTTAAATGCAAGAAATATAAATTGGTGCCTACTTCAGGAAATATGTAAAATATTTGTTTCACCCAAGGGCCGTGATCCGACGTGGAGGGGTGAAGAAAAAACCTACCTATCTTCATTAGGTTTAGCTTCTTCTAGCATATCTATTGTATTAACCCTTTATCATATTCCCCAGGATTTTCAAATCAAAATTTTCTCAGAGAAACTAGTATCTTTTCTTGCTTATTAGTATACTTATACATCTCTTGATGTGAGAAGAAAGTTGGTTTTTCCTCTTTATCTTCCTGTCCCACCGTTGTGAAGTTGTTCTTTGTAACTTAAACAGAGCTATTGATTTATGTTCGAATTATCTTCTTTCTGAATACATTACAGTAATGAATATCATGCCAATGCCATTGAATTGGTGTTAAACTATTAATTTGTTGTTGTAATGATAGTTTTTAGTTCAGCCTACCATTTGTGCGTCTTTGGCATGTGATAACATTTTACTTTTTATAGTATACTCTTCTATAGGCTAGTTCCTTTTGTGTGGTTCTTGTTCCAGGAAGGAAGCAGTAGACAGGATGGCTTCCAAAAGTGGCTTATTTTGAATTTCATTAAATACAAGCTTTATGGCTTCATGACAATTATTCTATTTAGACATTAAGCAGCAGCAAATGCATACATATAGAAATTTTAGTGGCTTTGTTATCATGTAGGATCTTGAAAGACTAATTTGTTTTATTTACTTGGGGAAATGATTATGATTCTTTGTTTTGCTTGAAAGCCTGTAATGGATATGTTTAGAAACGATTCTAAGGGCCCAATCGGTCAATTAACATTTTCATAAGCCCGATCGTGCTACTACTCGTATCTTGTCAGCGTTTGGGAATGCTTCTATGTTAAGGTACTTTTGTCCATAAGTGACTTTTCCCCATCGCTGAAATGAGCAGCTTCTCACCTACTAGTAGCAGAGAATCACGCAGCCATTACTCCAACGGTTATGCAATAAATTCCAACGACTCACTTCTTCTGCAATAAATTATGCAGTCTATTCTTCCCTTCCCTTCGTAAAGCTCTACCCGAAGGAGTGTTGAGCAGTTGTCACCGGCAGCCGTGCGTATTGCCTGAGCAATGACTGACAGTGGGTCGCTAGCCGAAGGTTGTTTCAGCTGATCTGTCTTCTTCCGTTTGGATCCAACAAAGAAGGCTTGTTGGTGCGATTTGAGGTGGAGATTTGCTTAGTGTCAGTGTGATCTGTGTTGGCTGGTTTTGTAGCTGTTGCCGGAGTTGTTGTAGTCATCACAATAGGTCTCCTCAGCGGATCTACTCTGCTTTGGTTGGTAAATTGTTGCCTCATGAATTGTACTTGCATTTTGCTTTTTGATCTTGTCTCTTTTGTCTTATTTTTATGTGGATTTCTTGCTTCTGGCTTTTCGATCTCATCTCTATCTCCTCACCGGATCTGTGTTGACTTATTTGTTCATTAGGAATTCTTGTTTGCTTGCCATTTTTTTAAAACATTTTCTAGTGTATAACATTTTTGGACAAAGATTCTTGTCATTTCAAGGATAACGATGATGAAGCTAGTTACCATGTGTGATATCAAAACATGTTCTCCAATAAGCCTTGATATCAAAATTCTTGTAACATGATGATGCATAGCGTGTGTTGGGATATATATCCAGCAGTTAGAGGGAGTCAGGAGGCCTTGTTAGAGTGATTTAGGGACCATGCTTACAATGCATCCCACCTTCAAATATCCCTAAAGCGTTAACTTCTTTTAGCGTGTGAATATATCTGTGTCTATAAAATTTGCTACCATTTTGGTGTTACTTTTCATGGCATAACTCAAACTTTGTTAACATTGCCATTATCTGTTATATTACTTTGTTATTATGTTCAATGTTTGTATTCATAATTTATGTCATCCAATTTTTACATTGCACAGGTTGAATCAAGAGATGACAACTTCAACTAATGCATATAAATCAAATGATGACTATAATTCGAATGATAACGTCAATTCAGTCGGGACAAAGGAGTACAATGATGAATGGCTCACAAATATGGAACTCTTGCATCAAGAGATGACATAGTGCAAACATGTTGCGGTGTTGATGAGTCAATATATCACCCTTTACATTTGCAAGGATGTCCTGGCCTCGGGCGACCATGGATACATATAGTCATCAACATCAGCTGAGATCGAGGGTACTGACCTAGATGATGTCTACCGACCCCAAATGGATGACAAACGCGAAGGATCTGGTGATAGTGAGGAAGAGAAATTTGGTGTGGTTCCTACTCCTAGCATTGGTGTGATAGCTAACATCGAAGGCATGACTATGCGAACAAATAGCATTATTACATGCTTAGCAAGTCATGGGAAAAGAAAGACGGGAGAAAATTCTACACAAAGAAAAAGGTCAAAAATGTGAACCTCGCAACTAGTAGCCTATTCCATTAGTAGAATAGCAGCGGCATATGAGGGGAGAGCAGTAGCAATGGAAAAAGAGCAACACAATGAACCTCCACCATTGACTAAAGTTGTCCCAGAATTGCTTCAGATTGAGGTTATTACATGTGACCCTGACTTTTGTCGACGGTGTTGTAATATGATGATGTACATGTGCTGGGATATGTATGCAGTGCTTAGAGGGAGTCAGGAGGCCTTGTTAGAGTGGTTGAGGGACCATGTGTACAATGCACAACATCTTCAAATACCGCCAAATCGTTAATTTTTTTCTTTTAGTGTGTGAATGTATCAAGTTTTAGTGTTACTTTTCATGGCAAATCTCAAACTTTGCTGACACTACCATTGCCTGTTATGTTACTATGTTATTATATTCAATGTTTGTATTCGTAATTTATGTTATCCAATTTTTCCATTGTGCAAGTTGAATCAAGAGATGACAACTTCAAATAATTCGTATAAATCAAATGATGACTATAATTCGAATGATGACGTCAATAAAATCAGCACAGAGAAGTACAATGATGATGGGCCCACAAATATGGAACTCTTGCATCAAGAGATGACAGAGTACGATCATGTTGCGATGTTGAGGAGTCAATATATCACCCTTTACATTTTCAAGGAACCATGTAGAACATGTTTTCAAATTCGAGATATGAGGGTTCAAGAGATTCTGAGGGGAAACGATACAGCATGGCCAGAGAACTTCCGTGTCGAAAAACATCTTTTATCTTATGTGCAATAAATTGATTGAACTTGGGTTACAGAGTAGGGTTGCGGGAAATGAAGAAGAGGTAGCCATGTTCTTATATATAGTTGGACATAGACTAGGTAACAGAGTAATACATGAGAGATTTCAACGATATGGAGAAACTGTGAGCAATTATTTCCATAAAGCGTTAGAAGCTTGTATCAATTTATCAAAGGAGATTATTAGGCCTCTTGAAGGTTCGCTTAATCATCCCCAAGCTTACTACAAGATCGTCGATATAAATATTTTCACCATGCTAAGCCATTGATGGAACTCATATAGATTGTGTGGTTCTTGCTGATCAAAGAAACAAATTCATTGGCTGAAAAGGAAAACCAATACAGAACATAATGTTTGTATGTTAATAGGACATACGCTTCACATTTGTGTTAGTTGGTTAGGAAGGCGCAACACATGACGCTTGTATCTTTCAAAGTGCGACCTCTACTCCATTTTACAATCTCCCACTTCCACCTCAAGATTTGTCTTCAGCATCGACAATTTAAATAATTTTTTTGTGTTATCGATGTCTAATTTGATTTCTTTCTTACATAAATAGTTTTTTTACTTACGTAGAGAAATACTATTTGGTTGACAGTGGATATCCAATATAAAGGGGATATATTGGATTGTATAGATGTGAATGTTATCACCTTGCTGACTTTTGCCGACAATTTGGTTTTCAAAATCATACTGAGCTATTCAATTATTATCATTCAAGCTTGAGATGTTGAAAGGATATTTGGGGTATGGAAAAATAAGTTTAAAATCTTTGAACGTATGCCCGCATATGACTTTGATACAAAAGTCCCAATTGTTTGTGCAACCATAGTCATTCATAATGTTATCTGTCAAAATTCCAATATTGATGCGGTATTCAGGCAAGGTGAACAAGTAATATTTGGTGATGAAGATACAACTGATGTAACATCTTTGTGAACTCATACTTCATCCTTTGCAAGATATATGATGCATGTTCAGGATGGAATCAAAGATGAACTTGTTAATTCTAGGAATATCAATTAGTGATGTTACTGTTATCATTTGTAATAGGCTTTATTTGTTGTCGCATGTAATTTTAATTTACAAATACAACTTATAAATGTAATTCGCATAAGGTTTATAATTTTAATTTAGTTATAATTTATATTTTTCTTTTTATTTTCAATTTGAATAAGGTTCATATTTATAATTTCATATTGAAAAAAGTCACTTATCCACCGTGTTCTATCTCAAACACATTCACTTTTGCAAATAAATCATTTTTTCCACCGCATTCTCAACACAAATCAGTTTTACAATCTGACTTATTTTTAATCTGACTTCTCTATAAGTTAAATTGCAGGCAACCACGCATTTATCCCATTGCATTCTTCGAATGGGCTCAATATATGTGTCTAATTAGTCTTTTAGAGATTCGACAAACTAGAAGATATCTCTCAAACAGTTAAAGACGCAAAGTTAAAAGTATTTATTTACGCATCTGATATGCTTCATATTTTCCCTTTTCTTCTATTTTTTTTATACTTCTGTTTTTTTAAAATTTTATTTTATTTTATTCAGTCGACGCCGCCAAGAATCCGTAACCCTAGTCCCTATATAAGTTATGAGCTCTCTCTAGTCTCAGTCTCACTCTCGACGCAAATTTCGGTGCTTCGGTACCTCGACGTTCAGGCTACCATGGAAAAACC
>JANTPZ010091095.1:0-11183 GCA_025593235.1 Vachellia pachyceras | reverse complement strand
GTGTTGTCAATGCAGCACATGGGGTTGTCACTTGACAACCCCTGACAACACCATGTGCTGTATTGACAACACCTCGTGTTGTCAATGGGACCATTTTTTAAATATTTTAAACTTTGGGACCATTTGATAAATAAGTCCCTTATGTGGGATCAAACAGTAAATTTCCCTTATTTTAATTCTTCTTCGAAATACGTTCCTCCTTCTCTCTCATCTACCACACTTAATTTTTCTCCTAAATTTCACACCCTCATCTGCCGCCATTCCTCCTTAGGTCTCATCCCATCTCTTTTGCCCTCTCCACCTCCCCTGCCTCTCTAATCTTCTCCTTCAACGCTCATGTATTGGTCATGGCCAAAGCTCGCAGCAGGCGCTTAAGCGGCTCTCCATGCAACTGGAACTCATGCCTCTTCCTCCCCTCTCTATCCCCATCCCCATCCTCCACATCGTCTTCGTCAGACCCTGAAGCCATCCTCTCCACCGGAAAGAAACCAGGGAAGGCAGTGATGAGGAAGAATGACAGCAGTGGCAAAGAGCGTAAGTGCCCACATTGTGCTACATAAAATAAATAGCTGGTTACCGGCGGTAGTCACTAGTTGGCTGTGTCCAACGATCCTTAAGAATTTTGGGGTAGTGATCGCTACTACTTCAGATTTTAACTATCTGGCTACGTTGGGGGAGCTAACAACGGGTACAAGCTCCAGTCATGTGCTCCCTAGATGTTTGACTGTTGGAAACTCTTAGTGGATCATGTCTTTGATTGGTTTTATTCAAGTCATTTTGAAGCATATAATTGTCATGATTCTATTAGTCTAACCATAGATGACGTGGCAAACCGGATTCACCAAAGAATTTCTCTCAACATGAATATTGAATAACATTTATGTTTTGGAGCATATAATTGTCATGATTCTATTAGTCTAACCATAGATGACGTGGCAAACCGGGTTCACCAAAGAATTTCTTTCAACATGAATATTGAATAACATTTATGTTTTCTCAACCTGCATGAAAGTAATTTTTTAATTGATTACAAAGGTTTGATTAATACCCCTTGATGTAAGAGGTATTTAATTTTTTAAAGAAATTAATAAAGTTTAATAAATTTCCCCGTTTTATTATAAAAATTTTATTAAATTATTTAAATATACATTAGATTATATAAATTACTTTATAGGTCGAATGAATTAATTTAAAGAAAAATAATAAATATAAATATTTTTAAAGTAATCTATTTAATTTTACTTCCATTTGAATTCTAAGGTAATCTATTTATCTGTTCGATCAAAGTCAAATGCCTCTAGTTTTGAAAGGTGGACTGCGTAGGATCAAGAATTGGTTCAGCGATTTCTAATCTGAACTGATCAATTCAATTTAGTTTTTATTCCTTGATTTGAAATAATGAAATGCAAATTCACTCTTTTGATTTTAACGAATTCCTAATAAGATTAAGAGTCATTGTTATGAATTTTTTTAATTTTGTTAAAGAACAAAGTACCCCTTTACAGTTAAGATACAAGAATTAGTGATTACTTCACACAGATTATTACCTACTTTTTACCTGCGATGTCAAATTTGTGATAAATTGAATTCACCATCCCTTGCATATATGTTAAATCACTTAACATGTATCATATTTTTGAAGTATTATCATTGAACTATAAATTCACATGAAATAATAAGATACATGATAATATATATTTAAGACTTGACGAATATACAAGAAACATGATTCAAATTTTCTTCAATAAGATTTTATATAAAAATTTATTAATTGTTTATAAATTTAAAATTAAAATTTGAAATAAAAACTTTATTAAAATTTTGAATTTTAATTAGTTAAAGTATACATCTAATCTTTTAATTTTATATTATGCTTCAGTTTGATCTCTCAAGCTTAAAAAGTGTCATCTAAGTCATTTACTGTTAATGTCGTTATTTTTACTTAACGGAAAATGGTGACTCAGTAAATTTAAATGGTAATTAAACAATTAAATGTTGATAAAATATTGCTAAAATACATTAAATAATCAATATTTAAGTATATTTTAACATCATTTAATTGTAAAATGATAATTGATTTAATATTCCCTATTAAATAAAACTATAAGTGTTAACGATAAGGATTAAAAATGTAATTTTTGAGTTAAATTGAATTTTGATGTAAATTTAATGGATTAAATGTATACTTTAGGCATTCTAGTTCTATTTTCTATTTTTTGAGTAGATTATTTGGAATCTTTTTTTTTCTAAAAAAAATGACAATAAGAAACATTTAATGGACTTGCGAAAACGCAGAAACAACATATTTTCACAAACGTCGATCGGTTTTTTTGGTTGCTTCACCTTAAAAGCTCAGAATAAGCTCACGTCACGTTCAACATTTTTCCCACGAATGATGATAACGACGGTGTTACTTGCTACCATCATATTGTCTTAACATTGTTGGACCGGGGTGCCGGGTGCACCTAGATTATACTTAACAAATTAAATATAACATATAAATTAATAAAGAAACTAATTTACTATTATCTATATTGATATATATATATATATTATATTAGACTCTAGTCTCAAGTTGCAAGCTCCAACCTAAGACCCGCTAATTACGTTATTTATTGGATTTATTTGGTATTCTGTTTAGAAAAATTAAGAACTCGTTTAATAGTTTTTTTTTTAAAAATGAGATAATCTTCACCGTATATTTACATTGACTTATGTAAAACACATTTATCCGCCGCATTTTTAAACAAACACATTGTTGTTCCTTAAAATCCATCAAACATTAATGTAAACAAGTAAATTGATGTGTGTCTGGACTTTTTTGAAAGTTGAAACTTTTTAAGTAATGGCTAAAGTATACTTGTAATCCTTTATGTATACGTCAGGTTTCACTTTAGTCCTTTAAGTTTAAAAAGTGCACTTTTAGTCCCTCAAACTTAACGCCGTTAGTGTCTCATAACGGAAATTGCTGACTCATCAAACTTAACGCTGTTATTTTAGATACTTTTTTATTTTACACAATTTAAAATATCAAATTTATTATATTATTAAATTATAATTAAAATGTGAGTATACTTTATCAACGTTTTATTACACAGTTATCGATTAAATTTGATGAGTCAGCATTTTCCGTTAAGAGAAACTAACGGCGTTAAGTTTGAGGGACTGAAAGTGCACTTTTTAAACTTAAAGGACTAAAATGAAACCTACCATAAATATAAAGAACTAAAAGTATACTTTAGCATTAATTAATTGTTTTTTTTTGCCAATAGCATTAAGTAATTGACATTTTGGTTATCAGTGAAATACTTCTTTAAAAAAAATTAGCAACTGATACTACGGACAAAAAATTATGATACAATTTGGCAGAAAAAAGCTACATTATCTTAAAATTATCAATATTAAATTTAATGGCTTGAATTTAAGTTGGAAAAAAAGTGGCGGTGATTAATATATATATTTTTTGTGAATATATGAATAATTTTTAGGTAAGTCGAAGTAAATATGTGAAGGAGATTATTTCATTTTATGAAAAAATATTGTTAAATATAAGTTTGATTTTTTTTAACGCTTTGCCAAACACGGTATTGAACCAAACTCTGTCATGATTCATGATTGAACAAGAAAAACATTTTATTATATCAACTGTACCTCTAATATATATTTACATGTTTCTCCGAACTAATTTATTGAACTGATAAATTTATAATATAACGATATAAAAAAATTTATGAATATATGATAAACAATTTATATAAACCGCAGGCAGGACCGCAGGAGGATCATCTTCACTCAAAAGGCGCGAACACGAACATCAGCTCACCAGTTCGGGTCTAAAGCGAATCGCTCTCCGTCTCACTATCTTTCTCTCTCTAGAATTTATTTGACAACACAACCTTAGAGACAAGCCCGGAAGGATTCGCAACCCAATTATTTCTAATGGAAGACACTAGCACTACGTCTGCGAACAATGTGGCTCGCGCCATAGCAACTGCCCTCGACTGGAACTCCACCTCCGACGCTCGAAAAGCTGCTGTCTCTTTTCTCGAATCTGTACTTTCCTTTCTCTTATATTTCTGTATCTGTTCTTCTCTGCATGCGTAGGGCAAGTTTGCTTTTTTTTTTTAAAAAAAATATTCTGGTTAAAAGAGGAAACACACCCAATGGTTTTATGGGAGATCTTAAAATTAAGCATTGATTCATAAATAGGTCGCATAAACACTTTAGAACTATCACACGATCACTCAAGTTTTGAACTTCATTCTGCGGTTTCTATTGGTTAAAGAGCATGGAATTTCATATTTCTTCGCTGCGTTATTAATTTTTGACGCATATTATTCGATACTCAAAGCACAAGAAACCCTAATTAGCGTATGGTAATCATGGTTATTCAGTGAATGGCAATCCGCAACAAAGAAAAAGGAAAAGTATACCAGTTAACACTGAGTCTGAGTTCATAGGCATAAAATTTTCTGCAATATTATTTTCTGGCTTGCTAGAAGATGATAGTCGTGTACTTTTTGGTTGCATTGACTCATCTTATTGGCAGTCTTATGTTAGATTTCCAATTTAATATGATGGGTAACAACTCGTAGATATGCCTCTTCAACTTTAAACTTATAACTCAAATAAGTTGTTTCAAAGGAACTATTCTTCTCTAGTTTGAGGAGATTCAGCCCCTCAAGCTCTTCTTTATAAACTCTTATTTAGTTATACGGTTTCTTGTCCATTTTTTCCCAGGATTATTGGTGCCTTTTTTATGTAATTAGTTTTTGTTCACCATAAAAGAATATATGAACTTTATAAATTCCCTCTTAATGTTCTACAAAGCATAATTTCTTTGTTCTGTTCAAAGAAATGTATAAAATTTTGGACATTAACGAATAAAATATACCGTAATGTTGTGAAAAATGAATTAAAAAAAAAAGATCTTAGTGGAAGAACTAACCTAGTTTGTCCTGAACTTTACTTGATAGAGTATTTTAGAAGAAGCTTGTATGGTTTGCTTACTTCATGTTTTTAGTTTTCATATTGCTAGTGGGGAGCCTAGTGCTAATAGCAGTTTGAGTTGATGGAATAATCATACTTGTCAATTTACTGTTCAGTTACTAATATATCTTCAATTTCTTCAGATCAAAGCAGGTGACTTACGGATTTTGGCAAGCACTTCATTTCTTTTGGTAAAAAAGGATTGGTCATCTGAAATTCGGCTACATGCTTTTAAAATGCTGCAGGTTCATGCTCATATGCCACTGCCCCTTCTTTGTTGTAGAGAATTTATCTTGCTTCTCATTTTTAAGCTCTATTTTATTACTTATCCCTTTGTTTGTGTATGAACTACATCTGTTTACAGCATTTGGTGCGATTAAGGTGGGATGAATTAAGCCCTTCCGAGCGTAAGAACTTCGCAAATCTTTCTGTTGATTTGATGTCTGAGATTGCAGATCCTTGTGAAGAATGGCCTCTTAAAAGCCAGACAGCCGCCCTTGTTGCTGAGGTTTTCATCATGATGCTCTCGATTTCATTTGTATTGCTACTTATTTTATCATAATCTGTAGTTTTGCTGGCAAAAAACATTTGGTGATTGTTTTACAGATAATTAGAAGGGAGGGTCTTAATCTATGGCAAGAATTGTTTCCATCACTGATTTCTCTATCTGGCAAGGGTCCTATTCAAGTACATCCCATGTTACCCTGCTTGCAGTTTTTATTATTATTGGGCTTGATTTTATTTCTTCCTGTACTAACAATTTTCTCAATTTTTTCTATCATGCATCAGGCTGAGTTGGTTTCGATGATGCTTCGGTGGCTTCCTGAAGACATCACAGTTCACAATGAAGACTTGGAAGGTCAGTACTGGACTTCCTTTAGTGTGCTCTTGTAGATGTAAGTGTGTTTTTGGTAACCGCTTAATGGGTGACAAATTTGGACGTTTCCAACTTTTGTGAATTTGATTGAGTCACATAATGGCGTGAACTGAGTTGTCTAATTAAAAACTTGGATGTCCAATATTAATAAGTTCCTGATTACTACAAAATGAGATGACACAATACATTGATGTGTGGAAGTGCTCTCCATGTGTCCAGCATATACTCGAACCGTTACAATGTTGTTTTTGTTCTTAAGATGCTTCTCCATGTGTGAAATGTTGTGTTCCCTTCTCACATGCACATTATTATATTCAGGTGACTGGCGAAGGCTACTTTTGCGTGGGTTAACACAATCTCTGCCTGAAATTTTGCCTCTCTTGTACACTGTACATCTCAGCCCTGAACCTCATAATAGATTATCTGGTAAAGCATTATTTTTTATGTTGTCATGCTTTGTTGCAGTTATTAGAAAGGCACTTTGGAGCTGCTATTGAAGAAGCAGGTAGACAACAGATGGACATTGCAAAACAGCACGCTGCTACAGTAACAGCTACTCTGAATGCTGTAAATGCTTATGCTGAGTGGGCTCCACTGCCTGATCTTGCTAACCATGGCATCATTAATGGGTATGTATCTTTCTTTTCCTTATTATCTGACTTAATTCTTCGCCCTTGTTAAATAATTTGTATACCTTTGCACCGCCAAACAGTTGTGGCTTCCTTCTATCTGCCACTGATTTTCGTCTTCATGCTTGTGAGTTTTTCAGACTAGTTTCCCCAAGGTATGCAATATAGTTCTCTAGTTCATTAACGTGTGCTGGTAATTTTATTTACATTGATCAATGGTTCAATGAATTACTTTCTATTGTGATTGTAGGAGGAGACCTGCTGACACATCTGCTTCTGAGTTTGACCATGCCATGACCAGCATCTTTCAGATCTTGATGAACATATCGAGAGAATTTTTGTACAGATCTGAATCAAGTCCTGGTTCCATAAATGAGGGTGACTATGAGTTTGCAGAATATATTTGTGAAAGTATGGTGTCATTGGGTTCGTCAAACGTGCAAAGTATTGCTGGAGATGACACCATAATTCCTGTTTACTTGGAACAGGTACTTAGGCATCGTAATAACATAAACGGCTAGGGTAATAAAAGGTTTCTCAGGTGAAAAAATAAGGCTTCAACTGCAGGACTTTGAAAAACATAATTTGCTCAAATTAGCTTGAAACTCTATTATTGCATATCACTCAAATTCGCCTAGTCATGCTCTGACCTGTACCATTTGTACCCCCCCTGGGTATTCTCTGGGAATGTGAAACTTTCTGGTTCCAATTCTCTGCGTTTTCCTTGTTAAAGTATATTTGGGATGTTGAATAAGCTTTGTTTTGCATTTTTTTTCCTTTGGGCCCATCAGATGCTGGGATATTTTCGACATTTCAAGTTTGCAATTCATTTCCAATCTCTGCACTTTTGGCTGGTAAGTTTGAATATTTCTATGAAAGCAATTTCTGAACTGTTTCATAGTCAAGGTTGCATATCAAGTGATTATCTCTTCTTTTTCCCCATGAATGAACAACTTATAGGTGCTGATGAGAGATTTAATGTCAAAGCCAAAAAACTCTGCAAAGTCAGCTGCGGACGGTTCAGCTATTGTTGGCTCTGGCTCTGGCTCTGGAGAGGGTGTAACTGTGAAGAAAAAGATTCTTAGTTTAGTGGATGACAATTTTTGTGGGGCAATTTTGGATACGTCTTTCCCTCGCTTGCTCAAGAAAGAAAAGCTTCTTCCTGAAACTGCAGCTTCTTTTGGTGTATTGGAGTTGTGGAGTGATGATTTTGAAGGCAAGGGTGAATTCAGTCAATATCGACCTAGGCTGGTATGTTTTGCATGCAAGTTAATATGAGCATTCTAATATAGTTCCAGGGAGAGTATGGATTATGTGAATATAGTGATCCATTGTTTGATTTCGTGGAGTAAGATGTTCTGTCTTTAAATATTGAAAGCATCATTGATGATCTTACATAGCATGCTGATTGGCAGATTATTCTTTACTTACTATAGAAGGAACTGGTGAAAGGCTGAAACTTTCTGCATGCTATGTTTGACCTTATACAAATACAAAAAAACTTCTATTTTGTGTAGACTTTAAGGAGATTCCCAGTTCATGAGTTATCAGAAGGCACGCAATTTCTTAAATGTCTTGAACAATTTAAAAAGTAGAAAATAAGGAAGATAACATTGTGGAATTGAAATTGAAACTTTTAAATCTAGACATTAATCTATGACATTTTAAGAAATGAGTTGTGGTACACAATAAAGAAGAGATCAATTTATAGTATAAATCTAATACAAATGATTGAGATTCTGGTCAATGTCGGTAAGGTATTACTGTAAACGTTATTACTATGAATATATTTACTCCTTTGATCTTCTCTTTACCATCCCATTGTCTTTAGTTCAACTTTATTGCTTCTAAAAATCTATTACTGGTGAATATTTCCTCATAACAGTTGGAGCTGATTAGGTTTATTTCATCTTACAAACCTCTGATGGCTGCTATTAAAGTTTCGGAAAAAATTAATGCAATTATTATGAACCTGTTGCAATCATCGGCACCAACTCAGGTTTAAATGATTGTTATTCAACTTCTCAATTTGTTGATTGTTAATATTTTAATTTCTTGCAGCTTCATTTCATGCATGTTACAATTGCTGATCAAGGTTCTGCTTTTCTTGCATTAGGACTTAGCTGTGATGGAAGGCATGCAGTTGTCTTTGGAGAATGTTGTCAATGCGGTTTTTGATGGTTCCAATGAATTTGCCAAGGCAAATGCTGAAGTTCAGCTTGCAGTTTGTAGAATATTTGAAGGTTTTTTCTTTGAATTTTCGAAAGTAGTTGCTATGTTTAGGTTTGCTGTAGTGTTAATTCCTTAATGATTCTGGTTATTTGAAGGTTTACTTCGGCAACTTCTTTCTATAAAATGGACGGAGCCTGCCCTTGTGGAAGTTCTTGGGCACTATCTGGATGCTATGGGTCCTTTTTTGAAGTATTTTCCAGATGCGGTTGGGAGTGTTATCAATAAACTATTTGAGCTTCTTACCTCCCTTCCCTTTGTCATCAAGGTTCCCTGAACAATCTCCTTTCCAATCATACTTTTAACTTTAATTACTGAAAAAATATTTAGGCTTGCTGGTTAAGACTATATTCCTCCTCGTAGGATACTTCAACATTTAGTGCACGTCATGCAAGGCTACAAATTTGCACGTCATTTATCCGGATAGCAAAATCTGCTGACAAAAGCATTCTACCTCATATGAAGGTACATTGGTTATTTGTTAAGTTGTTTGCTAACCATGTTGGTGAAATGCTAAATGAATGGAACTGGATTTTGCCCGCCTGGGACTGAAACTAGATTTAAAAGAGGAGGAAACAGGTTATGTAAATTTATTAATATTAATTAACTTTTGAATAAATCTCTTCTAAGACTTAGTCATGATGAGAAATCAGCACTTTCGGCAGTATTACTGAATGAGCTGGAGTATACTTCACATGGATTTGGTTTTTGATCAAGCTTAATAGTATCATGTGATCCATGTAAATGACCCCCTCTAGTGGGATAAGACTTTATTATTGTATGCTTCACTTATCCTTCATTTGTTTAATTTTTTGTTTTCTTGCTTTCATTTCTAATGTAAAATATATAAAATACATTTGTTTTATTAACTCCAAACTATTTTTATCTTTGATGCCAAGAAAAATTTATCTTTCTAAATGTATGTTCGAGAACATCTTTCACAGTGTGTCCATTTTATTATCAGCATGCTGTTGTGTTGCCTGTCTGAAAATGTCAACGTGCTAACTTATTTTCACTCCTCTATCTTGGCAGAAAGCATACCGTCAAGATTAATTTGTTGAACTTAACTGCCTTATGATTGATATAGCTTTGTTTCTCACCAGTCACCACATTGAATTTCACTTCTCACGCTTCAGATATATCATTTTATACACTTATGATATTCTCAGGTCAATATGCCCAAGGCCTGGGGTATAATTTGTGAAATTATAATAACTTTTTAACTCTTACATTTTGCCGTAGGGCATTGCTGACACCATGGCCTGTTTGCAAAAGGAGGGCCGTTTGCTTCAGGGAGAGCATAATCTTCTGGGTGAAGCTTTTCTTGTTATGGCTTCTGCTGCTGGGTAATCATCAAACGACAACTCTGTATAAACTTCTATTGTACCTTGTCTTACCAGCTATTTTTTTAATTTTGTTCAGGATTCAACAACAACAGGAAGTTTTAGCCTGGCTATTGGAACCTTTGAGCCAACAGTGGACACAATTGGAATGGCAGGAGAAATATCTGTCTGATCCACCAGGGTTAATTCGCTTGTGCTCAGAAGCACCAGTTATGTGGTCAATTTTTCATATTGTGACATTCTTTGAGAAGGCACTAAAGAGGAGTGGCATGAAGAAAGCTTATTGGAATTCAGAAAACAGCTCGACACCAAATTCCACTTCTTCAAACCCGATGGCTTCTCATTTGTTATGGATGCTGCCTCCTCTCTTAAAAGTACGTGTACAGCCCGTGAGGCAATGTTCATCTAAAATTGATGTTATTGGAAGGAAAAGGATCATGCTTGGTTTCGGATCTTATCAACGTTCTTTTGTCCTAAGTATTAATAATTGTGGCATATTTGATTTTTCCAGCTTCTCCGTGCTATACACTCTCTTTGGTCCCCATCCATATATCAAACTTTACCTGTGGAAACCAAAGCTGCAATGAGCATGAGTGATGTGGAGAGATTCAGTCTTCTTGGAGAAGGAAACCCGAACTTGTCAAAAGGTAATTTGACTTTCATGGATGGATCTCAGGTCAACATGAGTAAGGAAGGACATGCAGAACCAAATGAGTCTGATATACGAAATTGGTTGAAAGGAATCAGAGACAGTGGGTAAGCATGCATGAGAAGAAAATTATTTATCTGCTGTTCATTCTGTGCATTTATATTGCAGCACTAAATCCTTGGTTTATTTATTGATAGATATAATGTACTGGGCTTGTCAACAACCATTGGGGATTTATTTTTCAAAATTTCTGATGTTCACTCTGTTGCTGTTGCCTTAATGGAGAATATACAATCAATGGAGTTCAGGCATATAAGGCAGCTTGTTCATTCTATTTTGATTCCTTTAGTTAAACATTGCCCTCCGGATATGTGGGAGATTTGGCTGGAAAGGCTGTTGCACCCATTATTTATCTATGCTCAGTAGGCTCTCAGCTGTTCATGGTCTAGTCTTCTACAAGATGGTAG
>JANTPZ010091094.1:0-18289 GCA_025593235.1 Vachellia pachyceras | reverse complement strand
TGTCAGCTATTAATTGTTTGTAAGAAGAGCTCAAACCTCCCTAAAACATAGATAAGTCAGTTAAAATGTATTGCTTCACATGTTTAGACTAATGTATTCTTAAAAAAAACACTTTCAGAGTAATGACACGGTACCTTAAGGACCACCATAGGCTGAAAAAGAGCAACAAATTGTTGTGGCTCTTTACCTTCAAATATGCGACCCTGCAAGAAACTAATTCAATTGTCGACAATTTCCAAGCACTTTCCCAACTTGACATTGTGATGACGATACCTCAACAGGTCTACCCTTTAGTGAATTGGACATTCTGTTGGCCAACTGAGTTGCCATCCTTTGATCTTCCTGAGTGGGAGTTATAATCAAGACAATTTGCGTGTAGCCATCAGTTCATCAAAATTTCAGTCCAACGAAAGCAATTAGCAAAAGAAATTATAAAATCTGAAGACAATTTCATGTCCTTTATATTGTTTATTCTATACTCATACCAAATGCCACAAGAGATTACTTACTCTTCCGTACAGATAAGTACTATTGGAGAAAATACACTTTGAAAAAGAGAAACACTTCAAAAAAAAAAAATAATGATAGCAGTTATTCTACGGAAAAGTGATATTACCTCAACCCTGTCTTTCCCTAACCAACAGCACAAAAAGTAGTCTTCCTTCCTCTCAACAGCATGGTAGGTGTACAGTACTATGTAGCAATCTCCACTATAAAATTTACCTATATCCTCCTTAGGTAACGGATCCTTTTTGCCCCCATCAATCCGCCATACCTGAAAAATTAAAATAATATTATTTGCAAGATAGCGATTAAAAAGTAACATGTATTCACTGTTTCAGACACACAAACCTCCTATACAACTGACCTCCATCTTTCCACCTTCTTCAAGTAGATGCGGAATTTCCTCACTTGCAGCTGTGTTTTTTGTCTTTTTTTTTTAATACCCATACCTTGTTGCTTCACCAAAGCTGTTGGGAAACAACATATCATACTTAGTATGCCTAATGAGACACAATGGCATGATTCATGTTTCAAGTGGGAAGAGGTGATATTCACCTGCAACTTTTCCCCTTCCTTCCTCAGCACCCGTAGTAGCAGTTCCTGTTGGCGAAGAATCAAAGTTGGATTTAAACGAAAGTGTCTCAAAACCTTGAATTATTCTGGTTATCTTTGTAGATTTTGGTCTATTGTGACTCGCGACAAAGTCCTGCAGCCAATAGGAAAGATAAGGAATCCATTTTCAGCTGATATATGAAGAGTTAGATGCTATAACGTCAGTACCTCAACTGCTTGACAGGCTGATTTTCTTTCTTCAACATGTGTTGCCCGGCCAACCCAAAGAAATACCTCAGCCCCACAGTCCAGTATATAGCATTTGCTGATCTCCAATAGTGATTTAGACAAAACACCTTCTACAGGTTCACCTTGCCATCAACAATGCTACAAGGGCATTTCATACTATTTTTTATAACCAGCCAACTACTTTTATCTTTTAAAAATGGAAACTATATACTTCCATCTTTGGTCCTTCTGAAACAAATCTTTGGGTGAATGGGGAAGGGGATGCGAAGAAATCAACATACCTATAAAGTTGAGCTGGAACGGCCTCCGGAATTATATCATCCTCACATGTGACCTTCTTTCCAATGGGAGCAAAACCACCAAAGAGGAGCCAGAATTCACCTGAGTCTGATTCAGTGTCCATCCTGCCACCATCTGCAATGTGGTTTAGTCGCATTTAGAAACAAAGAAAGACTTACATCCACAGAATAGAAATATCAAATTAGATAAAATCTACCAAAAAAATGTGCCCTCACCAACAATCGCTACATCACATTTCCCTTCACGATACTTCTCCTTCAGAAATTGAATTACTTCCAAAGCCTTAGCTCTTTCTTGAATACTGGAATGTGCACCATTGAACTGATAAATTTTATTCTGAGTGTCTAGGATAAAAACATCATCATGATTTAGTGATGACCGTGCAAAAGGTACCTGCACAAGTAAAGTGTTAATTTACATGTTCATTCAATGAATGTTCCCTGGATCCATGAAGTTCATGTCGGGGGGGAAACATGCCTGTTTCATCCTGACAACTCGGTTTCCCTTGCATATGTACAATCGGGTTTCAAACTCTTCTTCTTCAGGTTCTCTAAATCCAGACGCAATACCCCCCTCTAATGGTATGATACATGGTTTAAAGTATGACAAAAACTTGTCAGATTCATGGCCTTGGATTTCCCTGTGCTGCACTGCACTGCACGTCCTCCAAGAGCAGCATCAAGTTCAACACTTTTGATGGCCGCTGTTCCAGCCTCATCCTACAGAAAACATTACAACAAGAAAGAATATTCTTTTGTCAGAAGTTATAGTTCAGGTAATTCAAAACAAGCAGGTGAATCATGTATTTCAGACAATCACAAAAGAACTTTACTAGGCTCACCTACCATTTTACTAAGGCTCACCTGACTAGTGTCCTTTCCAATCCAGATGTGTATATCATAAGAGTAAGTTCCTCCTTTTGCTTGAGTTGTCTCACAATAAGCATATAAGAGAACCTAAATAGTAAGGGAAAACTGAAGATATAAATCAATCATTGTTAGTCATTGTGTCAGAGGCTTTCCTTATGTATATTAATATCATGAAATTTGTACCCTTCCTCCTTCTTCATCTATTTAGTTTGTGAGTGTGCTTTGACCTAGAGTGTCTGATATGATAATTACCGCCACACTGTGGACCAAATCTAAGAGAACTAAGGAAGCAATTTAGGTGTACTACACAAATGGTAAACAGAAGAGGATCATGAACCATCTATAGAACATTCAGCGTCTAGTCATGCAAGGTGCTGATTTATAATACAAAATAAGAACATAGTCAATGCATCAGATTTAATTGTACTTAAAGTTCATACCTGCAATATGAGATACGAATCACCCATGTAGAATTTCCCTTGTTCGGATTTGGGCAAAGGAACTGGCCGAAAACTCTCAATTCTCCATATTTCAATTCCTCTTCAAGACGTTAAGTCTAAAACCGCGCGCTCACTGGACTCAATATACAAGATAAACAGGAAAAATCATATAGCACCGGAAGATCAATTACATATAATTTAGCTGTTCTATGCAGTAAATTTTTCTGTTGTTTTCGTTTTCCAGCCTTAATTTATTCACTAAGTTAAAGAAGAAATTGTATCACAATTTATTTTCAAATGCGCTTGATATATTAAGGATACGATTTTTGACCCACTCCCTGAAAGGCAGGATCCAAAATCTTAGTTGAGCTAGACATCGCTGAAATTCCTTCTTAAAAGCTCTCTTTACCAGTAAGCACACAGTGGATGCAAGTTCCTGACTAGTTCACTGCATAAAAAAAAAACATTTGATATTAGCAGATATAACGAAGAGTATACAAGCATGAAAAAAACATGCGTCAATTTTTAGAGCAATTGCATATTCTTTGACACCACCACATCTATGCAAGCTTTGCAATGATTAAAAAATGTGTGGAGAACAACAATAACAAGTACTTATTTCACTAAACAAATTTTTGCGACATCTTCAATTAATAGACACCAAGGTACTACATTATTATTATGTGATGCTTAGCACCACATCGAGTAGTAGGGGCTACTCTGAGATGATCAGTTGGATTAATTCTTCCACCTCGATATCTAACTTGGGGAATTTCAAGTCGTGATAAATACATGCAGGCGTGGAGTCACAGAACAGATTAAGAAAAAAGTTAAAAGGAAAAAAAAAGATAATCCAAAAGCTAATCACTGTGAAACAAACCAGAAAAAGAGGCACCTCATGGAAATCATAGAGAACACTGATGACCAAAAGAAAAGCGGTAACTAGCTATGAAATACCATTTAAGTTATCCCACTATCGTCCAGACTCGGACCAACAATTATAGTGCCGGTTATCCAATGATCAGTATATTGAATCAGGTAAGAAAAAGTGCAGCAGGAGATTATCGAATTTGAGCTGAATTGGGAATCCGCGGAACTGGTATAAACAACATACTTAAGGATATGCCGAGGAAGGGGAATTGACATACCTGTGATCTCTCGCTGTGATAGCGAAGGAGAACTAAGAGGAAGGAGATAGAGAGGATGAGAGGAATATACATGAAGAAGAGAGGTGAATTATTGCAATGCCTGTGTTTGTGTTCTCTCTCTAACTTTTGAGGCTTTTGATGAGACATGTAATTGAGAGAGAGAGAGAGAGGATGCAGAAAATAAAAAGAAGAGAGGCATGGATGAATTATGACGACGAAAGGTTGGGGGAAGGAGAAAGGCGGAGAGAGAGAGAGAGATTTTGGCTAGAAAAAGTCACTGTTTGAAGACAACGATCCGCTCACCTTGGCGCCGGACATGTTGGCATTATATACGTTGCCCTTGCTTACATGGATGAAAGTTTACTTGTCTTTTCCTCCCCCTTTTATTTTATTTTTTATTAACAGTATTTCCTTTTTTTTCCAGTAAAAACATTCGATTGTTTAATGAAGAATTTTCATGAACTTGTAAAAACTCGTAGAGAAGGAGAATCAAAGCAGACCCACGCTTGAACTCAATGGTCAGGTATAGTACTAGTACAGGCTCCACCGCTTTACCAAACGGATCCAATCTTAACAGCATTGCCCTGCACATTCGCTGACCTCGTGCGTCATGTTGCACTTGTTATCGGTCCCTCCAACACTTAACTTTCACTTTGACATAAAATTTATTCGGATAATTATATTTAGATTCCGCGATAACGAATTAATTACTCTAAGATTTTAAGAGGTTGTTAATAATAAATCGATGAATGCCATTGATAAATGAAGCAGCTACCATTAACAACATCTTGGGACATTAGAGTAATTAATTCGTAGCGTGAGACTTTAAAGTAATTCTCCCAAATTTCTTTTATATTATTTATCTTGAATTATGTAAAATTATTTAAATAAATCTAATTTAATTTAATCCCATTGGTCCCTTTTCACTTTTAGTGTTGACCGGTGAGGAACTATTTGTTTGTATGGATAAAAGAGCTTTCTCTCGTTAATACTTTTTTTAAGGAGAACTGAGAATAAATCCACCATCATAAATTAATTGGAGGATGAGATATGCATAATATTAAAGGTCATTTGTATTTGTATAATGTAAAAATTCAGTTGCATATCGTAGAAGGTCGGTTGCATGGAAATTTAGTTACATAAAATTTCTCAAAAATATAAATACACTCACTTTCTACAATATTCAACTAAGTTTACATATTGTACAAATGCAATTAACCTTTCATATTATACATTTTTTATTCTCTAATTAATTTCTTAACGAAGAATTTATCCTAATTCTCCCTTCCTTTTATTTTAGGCACATGTATTGGTTATTGAAAACAATATTATTTGAGATGCAAACATTGATGCCTTATTTGGTATGTTTGAATTAAGTATGGTATGTTGGAATCTACTTTCATGGAAGTGTCATCTCCATCAAAATGGATTCCATGGGTTCTTTGGGTAGACCCATGGAACTCGTTTTAGTTCCTTGGAACTAAACTTGTTTGGACAATTTTACTTATCATCCCATTCACCCTCATACTTGACTCCCCCTTGTGTCTTCCTTTATTGCTTCTCGCTATTTGTCCCTTATCTTCATCCTCGACTTCATATCTGACGAGTAGGAGGGAGAGATCACGATTCATAAATTGCGAAGTAGGAGAGGCAGTTTTAGATCTGAGAAGCATTGATGGTGAGGATGATGAAGGACAACGGTGAAAGGGATGATGTACGGTGAATGGAAGACGGTGAATGGCAGATGGCATTTTTCTCTCTAACATGCAATTCATAGTCTAGCGATTTGGTTGAAGATTTTCATCTTCATCGTCCGCCTTCAGCAATACCTCACATTTATGGCCTTTTTTTTTGCGTAAGTTAAATTTGATGTGCATGAGGAACATTGGTTGTCGATGCACTTTTGTCTGAAGGTGATGGTGTTCTGCTGGTTTTTGGTGGGAAAGATTATTTTCACATTATAAATATATATTTTAATCAAAAAATTATATCCATTTTCATCTATTACCACCCTTCTACCAAATGATTTTAAAACTCATTTTGTTTCCATAAAAAAAACTTGTACATACCAAATGGGGCATAAATGTAAATGTCAATGTCTATTTCAATGAGAATTTACACTTTGCTTTATTATGTTGTGTGAAGTTATCCCATTCTAGTAGCCATAATTCCTCTTGGTTCTTTGACTTGCTAATGTACCCTGTGAGAGATCAGTCCACTCCATTAAATCCGAACCCTCCTTGTAAAAATTATGGATTTTTTTGCGAATCACATGTATCCTTATGCTAAAAGCAATCCGTTTGAGATGTTGTTAATCACTAAATGTGAGTATTTCTTTCATCATGGATTCAAATCTTAATTCATCATATTGTGAGGCATTAACCCATTTCACTTCGAATGGGGGATTAGAAAAAAACTATGGATTTTATTATCGCTAAAGCACAAGTGTCCTCTTATTGAATGTAACGTACTCTAAACACAACCATATGTTAAATGTGAATACGTTTTTTAACGGCGATCAGATCATTGTTTCATCAGGTAGCGAGGAATTTTCCCATTCCACTGGACCAACACCAAGGGCTGGTTTGGTAACCACTTTTGAAACTAGGTTTGGTTTCAAAACTAGGTTTTACCTCAAAATTGAGGTTTTGCCCAAGCAAAAATTTTTTTTGAAAAGCTATTTTGGTTACAAAACCTCAGTTTGAAACCTAGGTTTTCTTTTTCCTACTTTTTCCTCTTTCCTCTTTCCTACTGTTTCTCTCTTTCTCTTTCTTACTTTCTTCTTTCCTACCCATTTTTTTGCCTTGGAATCCGTAAAAGCTAATAATTTTCCAAGCATAAATCACTTTTCAAAACTTAGGTTTTGACTCGAAATCTATAAAAGCTATTTTCCAAAACCTAAGTTTTACCTCGTAATCTGTAAAAGCTATTTTCAACCTTATATCCAAACAAGCTCTAAATCATGGGTTTTTGCAATTGATTTCCTCTTGGTAGCAACCAAAAGTATGATTTTTTTTATCAATTCTGTTTTCTCCGGGGTCGAGGTTAATTTTGAGTTACAATTTGATTTTTAGGTCATGGACTGTGAATTCGTTCAGCCACTCGTAGTTAAAAAAACGCACTAATAGAAAAGAAGGGTCTATGTGAAAACAACAACCTAACTGGAGCTTCCGGAGATCCTCTAAATCCCAATTCAGGGGCACCCCAGAAGAATGGAAGCTGCACTAGACGTCTAGGTCGCGGTGAAGGATAATCGTCCACCTTGTGCTGAGGAGGCCAGGTTCACCAAGAAAGTCAAGATACGAGATAAGGATGAAAGTTATGACACCAGTATGGAGGATTTTGGTGACGCAGAGCGTGGACCATTGGGATTGTATGAGCAACAGCAACTCACTCCAGGAACAGTGCAAGTCGATGGCATGGAGGCAACTCCACAGCTTAATACTCATACAACTCCATTCATGCCTGCGACTGAGAGGGCATCGTTGGAGAGGGCTATGCCCTCGTTCAAGGACAAGCTGGTTGGTAAGGCAAGTTCGAGCACTAACGAAGCACAACATTTGCCACCAGGCTTGTCCATTGAAAATGGCGATGTTGAAGTCAACTTGGACGGCATTATTCCATCCATCACTTTCTCCAAGAGACTTAAGGAACTGATGGCTAATTGCATGAAATATGCTGTTATTGTAAAGTTGCTTGGGCGCTTCATTAGGCATGATGTTCTGTACACCAAGATATGCACATTGTGGAAACCTTCAGGGGGGCTGAAGTTAACAGAACTGGAGGGTGGATGTTATATGGTGAAACTAGAAAATGTGGAAGATTACCAAAATGCAATGTTGGGGGGGCCATGGGTGGTGCTTGGACACTACCTAACGGTGCATCCCTGGGAACCAAGCATCTCACCGATAAATCTAGAGATTAAACAGGTCTATGGTTGGGTTCGCCTTCCAGGGCTCCCCTATCATTACTACCATAAGAGTGTTCTGCGGGCCATTGGTGAATTCATTGGCCAAGTACTGAGGATTGATTATAACACAGAAGGGTTTGAGAAGGCGAGGTTTGCGAGGTTAGCTGTGAAACTTGACTTGACCAAACCGTTAGTTTCAATGATAAAATTGGATGGGTTAACTCAGTTTATTGAGTATGAGGGTCTCCTCACTATTTGCTACAAGTGTGGTAGATATGGACACCTTGAGGAAGCTTGCTCTCTCAGAGCGCACCATCCACCATCTGCTCAAACTCCGACGGAGCCTCAAGATGGCAACCATTACCCTTTGGCCGGAGTCACAGAGAAGGAGCGTGAGGCTAAAGCGCGTGAAGAGAAGGTCTTTGGTGATTGGATGAAGGTTAACACACGCTATGGATGCTTTGCCAGAGCTGCAAAGAAGAACGGTCAAGGTTATTCCTCTTCTAATGAAAGAGGAGGCAGCAGATTTAACCTGCTAGCTTCGTTAGAAGAAGAGGATAAGCAGCAAATGGGAAATACTCGTACTGAGAGTGAGGGACAGCCTTCTCCCGTCAACAAGTCAGGAATGGGCACAAGGGCCAATAAGAGTGTACCTAAGGTTAAGTCAACACTGGACAAAGACAAAACAACTGTCCACGCAGCATCATATCGGGCTTAGCTGAGAACACCTGTCCATTCTGCTGCTTCGGTGGCTGCTACACCTGAATCGAGTAGCCACAACACTGCCTCCTCCATCTTTGCCTCACCAGCATACAAAGAAATAAAGCAAGCCACGTCGCTAGGATTAGGCCACTCCGCTGTCGTGCTGGTTTCCTCTGGTGAAACCACTGCTATGCCTGTCACATCGCATAAAGCTGTACCACCTTGCTCTAACGCAAGCACAAAAGCAGGAAAGTTAGCTTCTCCCCCAAAGCCTCCTGATAGGAGTAAACCGTCAAAGGCCCTTCATCTTAATCCTCACACTAAGTTCAAAGTAACTAAGCTGAAGCCGAAAGGTACTCGTGCTACACCTTCGGAAGAACTGTCTAAAGCCATCACAGAAGCGCTAGGACGACCACTTGAATCTGATGATGAAATGCATTTTGCAGAAGCCATTGAATTTGGCTTTGATGACAACTCCTCAGATGTATCTGAGTGGGAGACATAAATTGGTGTATTTGTCATGAATCACTCAAAATAGTTATCTTCCATTTGATTAGTTTTCTCTTTTGTCCTCCTTGTTCTGCCTTACTGTGTCTATAGTTGTCATTTTCCTTGCTTTCCTTGTCGCCTTTTATGGTGATTTGTAACTTTTTTCTGTAATAAAGTTATCTTTCCACTCAAAAAAAAAAAACGCACTAATAGCCACTTCCCTCTCAACATATGGGCACCGAAGAAATAAAACCTTCCAATATTAAGGCGTTAGCCTCTCCCATAGTAGGGACACTCGTACACAAACTGCAACAATTTCTCATTATGCATGTGTGGGTGTGTGTATCGTATATTTACATCATATTGCAATGTCTATCATATAATGGTCTTGTTTGGAATAACGTTTTCAAAAACCGGACGCACGTTCAACAGTATTTTTCCGTAAAATTAGATAATATCTTCCACATATTTACATCAACTTACGTAATAGTACTTTTTTATCGTGTTCTCAAACTCGCCCATTATTTACAAACCATGATGACTCTAACAAGTTTAATTAAATCACGTGCTCTTTCTTAGGTTTATGTGTGTGTATACACATATCCATGCATGCATATATGTTGAGAAACTAAATGCAATGAAGAATGCACTTCCTGCTAGTAGATAATTGAAGTTGATAAGAAAAATTTTTTATAATTAAATCATTTCGTCTCCATAACAAATATATACAAACAAATGTCAGCCAAAAAGGAGGATGACACTGAATCAACAGTGAAATCACCTACTGCGGTGGATATATTCATATATATATATATATATAGAATTTATATACATAAATAAAGGATATTACTTTCTTCGACAACTTTTTCCTGGGTGCATGTCTTTACCAATGAGTTAAGCTAGAATAATCTATATTCTCTTTTACTTAACAAAACTTGATTAATTTATTCCTTTTCTCTGACAAAAATGTTGGAATAATTTATTTATTCTTCGCTTTTTTACTTGGTTATTCGTGAAACTAAATATATACATACAAAGGATTCAATTCCTCGATCGGTCAGAGCCAAATCTAAAACGATCCCAACACACAAAAAGCTTATATATATCTCCATATTAATTCTTCTCCTTCCACATATATATATATATATATATCTTTCATGTCAAACTCATCAAACCCTCCTCAATCGCAGCGTCCAGAGCATTTACAAAGCAGCCAAACTACCCAAAATGGCTACCACAAGGTCACTTTTGGAGAAGTATTGTTAAACCTCTGGTCTCCAAGTGTTGATTCAAGTTCTCCAACCCCATTTGAAGTATGGTTTGGTCAAACCGTGTATCCTTTGTTGACCCCAATGCGTATATTTTTCTTCTCCATCTGCCTCATAAGCTCATTACTAGCTTTTGCCAGCTTCTCGCAGGCTGAGTTATATAAAACCAGCCCTTATCGTTACCAGCTTCTCTTTGTGGCCGGATTATTATGGCACACTCTCTGTTTGATCTTCATTCTGTTCTTCAGATTCTGCACTGTGGATCGCCACCATTACGTGTTGAAATCTCTCGGAGAGGTCATGGTTCTTGTTCTGGTGTCTTGTCTGATTTTGGAAATCGGACACAAGCAAGATCAGAATCGTTATTATTATGGATCGGACGAGGTTGCTGTGTTTGCGACGTGCGTTTTCCTGGAAGTCGATGCGATTTGTTTGATCAATTTGCTTACTCCTGGGCATCATTTCTCTGTGATGGAGGCCATTGTTACGTTAACGTTGCACTTGGGAATGTTGGGAAGCATTTATCTGAGAATATTTGCCATGTGTTTCGTGTTTCTGATACTGTTCGTCAAGAATTTTCAATGGCGATACGTGGGAGATGCTCAGGCTACTTCGACTGAGCAGCATCACTTGGTTTGGGTTGCTGTTGAAACTGTTTGATCTATAACTAATTAGTTCCCATTTAATTCATTCACCATCGATCTATCACAAATAAATAAATAAATTGGATGCTTTGTAAATAAATGTACTGTTTTCCTTTTTCTTTTTTTAACGATGTTTGATTTGATTGTAAATAATGGAGTGATGGTGTGTTGGAATAATTTTACGTTTCAATTCAATTTTATATCCCGATGTCTTTCTTATATGCTTTTATTTTTGGGGGCATCCAACGTGCTTCTGAAAAGTTCAATTGTTTTACTCTGATAAATTGGTATCAACCAAAGTCATTTTGCAGATCTGCATTTTTTATTTCTGATAACTAAGAAGTTTATTTAACTTGTTTAACCCATACACAAAAAGTTAACCGACTCTTAAATTAAGAACAATAAGTGGTATAAATTTATTTTATTTAGAAGAGTAATCACAAGATTGCGTGCCTGCATGATCATATTCTTGACGTTAACCAAGCTAGTTAGGTGATTCCTCATGATGCTTTATAATTCTACACAATCCACTTTGATGATTCCTTCCCTCGACTGGTTGATCACCAATAACAACACAGAATATATTACCTGCCTCCCGGCTACGTCAAACACAGAACAGCATGTTAGAAACAGTTTAGAAAAGTGGTGGAAACATGTTTTTGCCATTTATGTATGAAGAAGATTATCTTATTTTGTAGAAAAATACTGTTAAACATATATTTACGGTATTTAAAAGCTTTTCCAAAGACGCCCAAAATGTTACTGCCTTCGTAAGCAACACATGAAACTACCCATTAAATGCTGCAATCGCTCTCACAGTAAAACGGTCCACTCTTCGGGCCAAACACAAACCTTCATGACATATCCGAATACCAAGCCAGCTGAAATATATAAGCTACGATAATAAAAATTTGGTCAATAACATTTTAATAAAAAAACATTCCAGTTAGCGAAAAAAATTACACTCATCAGTTTCAGAGGCATCGCAAATCAGTTTAAGAATTACCACAACAGAAGCAGGGATGCACATGACGCGCAAATACACGAGTTACGATAAAATCACCAAATTGCTCTTTCTAACCATATTTTAGGGTTACCTTTACTTAATTCAAACATATTTAACAAATTGTTAAAAGCAATTGATATTTTTATAATTTTCAAAAAGTACACCAACAGTCTAAAATTGCCTTTTATTAAAAATCAATCTATTTCATCACATTTCCATGCCAAATTATTATTGGAAAAATTAATCTTTCAATTCTTAAACTTTTGAATTAGTTGTAACTCAATCTCTGAATTTTGACTAATTGCAACTCAGTATTTATAGTTTTAATAATTTTATAATTTAGTGATTCAACTTTTATTATATATAATTTGTTTTCTAAAATATAGAGATTAAAATATAAAATAGTTAAAATTATAGGGACTGAATTGCAGTTGGTTAAAACTAAGGGACTAGGTTAGAACTGAGTTAAAACTATAAGGACTAAATTATACCAAGTCAAAGTTAACGGACCGAGTACCAATAAGGATTTTCCCTTGATTATTTCTTCTAACATCCTATTAATCTCTCTATCAACCTGTATCATATGGAGGGCAAATTTAGGAAAAATATCTAATGCCTTATAAATTTTCTAGAATGAATTATACAGTCAACTTCAAAAAAAAATAGAAATTAATATACATGGAATGACACCGATCTTTTATTTTTTATTTTTGAAATTTTTTGGGATCCCTCAAACTAAAAGCATGTAATTAGATCCTTGTCCCTGCCCAGGGAAAAAGCATGGAACAAGAATATATATCAATCTCCAGACCTCTGCAAGAAACGAAAGCTATGAATCCACCGCATCAAGGTAAAGAGAAGGTCGAGTCATCGTCAGAAATCCTGTTTTTAGACAAATCTCCTTCATTCCATTCCTTCAATTGTTGACATGGAATAATACATAAAAGCTTCCAATGTACATCCCTTCATGGTGGGGGCTAAGTCATACACGTCTCGTGGAAATGAGAATCGGATGTTCTGGAGCCTATGGAACGGTAGAACCACTATAAAGGCCTATCGTTCTGATTCAATTTCTCCCGCTGCATACTCACCCAGAACCTTGCACACCCTGGGAACAAACTCAAGTCAATGTAACCTTCGTTTTTTTTTTCTGGGTGATGGAGCACTTGAGCAAATAGATCAAGCTTTCGGAATGAGCGGCTTTGGGAATTTGTGTAGCCTAACCATGAGATGCCGTTATATCAACTACGGCAATGGAGGCCTAGGAGAGTATCCAAACATAGAGCCTAAGGTTATCTTTTGGTGACCCCAATGCGTATATTACGGCTTCTCAATAGGTTCTGGCTCTTTATATTTTTTTGTGCAAGGTAGGAATTTTATTACACACTGAATTCTACAAAGTGGGACAAGCCGGCTTTCACAAACCAAGTCACATAAATGGCAGATCCAAGTCACATGATCCAGCTTTCACAAACCATGGTATCAGTCTATTCATAGGGATTTTGATTAGTAAGTTTCGATTTAATTTTTTTTTGTTGATTTTAAGCTCCTAAAATATATGATGGGGAGGTAGTAAAACTCAAGAATTACACTTCTCCCTTATTCTTGTTTCAACACCAAAGTAGGATTTTGCGAGGAAGATTAGTGATGGTGAGGATCTAAGACTTGTGAACAAACCAATTTGGCTTATGCATTGTTTCAAGCACTCGTTACCTTGGATCGATTTCGTTCACCACTTATTTGGCAATCTCCATGTATGCATTAGGCATGGTTTTCATTTTTCAAGTACTAGAAAGACTTGAAGTGGAGAGAGGAGGGCCTGAGTTTTGCATAATATATTCAATGAGATTGTCAAACAAGCGTTGAAAAAATCACACTAAGGCAACAAGTACTTTAGGCGGAAATATAAGCAAACTGCCCAAGGGGCTCAAATCCTCACCATCACAAATCTCCCTAATTCCTACCTTCATACAGAAACAAGAAAAAAAGTGAGATCCTTATATTTTATTACCTCAGCATGTATTTTAGGATGTTAAAGCAATGAAAAATTCAAAACTTGTTAAACAAAATCCCTGTGTTATTGACATTTATGTATGCAGAGTGATCCTAAATTATTTTTTTTCCATATCAAACCTGTACAAAATCAATCTAAACCCATACAAAATCCCTATTTTGTCGCAACACGTTTGCTTCCTATATGACAAATCACTAGTGTAATTCAGTTAGCATTAATACATTCTTGAGTGGAGCTGATGTCAGTGCATTTGACAAACCGTGATATCAATTTGGAGTCTCATCAATTTATTAATTTGATTAAAAGTTTAGGCTAAGAACAGGTGTTTCAAGTAGCTCATAAATGTCATATTCCATGATATTTGAGTTTGGTCCCAATTCCTGCTCTGAAACTTTTTTAATCATATGCCTGTATAGGAGTCAGAAACTACAGTACTACAATCACTGCATCAAAAAACATCGGGAAAAATGAATCATGAGAATAGCAAACCTTCATCCTTTCAAGTTAGAGGATAAAAATTTAATGCGTAACCCAAACAAAATTCTTAATTTCCTCAAATATATTTCTCCCTTACTTTTCCTCCTTGTCCAACCCAGGGAGTAGGAGAATACTCAAGTGACAAACTTTTCTGGAAATGGCAGTTAGAACTTTATGACACCACCCAAGATCTAAGACAAGACGTAACTAGCAAATTGAAGGAGATATCCACCATACTTACCAGAGAATACGTGAAGTCATAAGTAGGAATGTGTTGCAGCGCAGTCCAAAACCGAGGTACTTTCTCAGCATTCAACTATATTAAGCAAGAACTAGTGGTACTGAGGCATGACAAGGGTGCATTGTGCCATATATTCACCAGACAGGTCCTCAGCAGAAACTCTCAAAACTGCGCACAATCATAGGATCCTCTGCAAGCTCTCAATGCTAGTAAGTATACTCATGACTAGAGTCATGAGTTGTCTCAAAGACTAGTCAGAAAGAAGATGGAGCCCAAAGGACAAGCCTAGACAATCGTTGGTTTAATCTTTAATGCATCTTGAATCTTTAAAACATTGTCACAAAGTGGTAAGCATTATTAGCCACAAAAGCGCAGGCTACGATTACTGAGTAATTAGGGGAGTACCAATATTGAGTCCCACCAAAAAAGAAGTCAGTATGTCACAATCCTCTTCAAGTAATCGATTATACAGAACTCTCATTCTTCTCCATTTGCTTCTCCTTTTCCTTGACCTTATTCATCAGTTTTGGCCTTGGTTTCATAGGCTTCAAATAACTAGCCTGAAGCTTCACCATTTCTCGCAAGATTTCAATTAACTTGCTCTCAATCTCTAACCCGTTTGGCTCAATCACTCTCAAAGCTCTTGCCACAGCCTCCATAGTACTCACGCACCCGGAAAAAGGTTCCTTCCTCAAGATCAATTCGGAGTCGTATATACTTCCACCACTCACCTTTTCATCGATCTCCAAACAAACCCTAGTAGCAAACTTAGATAGGAACTCCTCGCTGGCCTTCACCATCTCCCTCGCGTGCTTCCACGTTCCATCAAAAACGATCAAAACCAAATCGTCGCCATTATTTCGGAACCAATCCAATGTATTGAGGTGATTGATATTGACGGCCGCCGAGGAATGAGTCGGCGGAAAGAGGCATAAGGCCTTGGGAGATTGATCGAGGAGTGAGGAAAGGCCAGAGTGGAGACGTCTGCCAACGACGGCAGTGGCGTTGAGTAGTGCCTTGGTGAGAATTGGAGTGGTGGATAGCTTGTGCTCTGCCTCGTGGGGGTGTTGAAGGATCACTACTCGGGTGGTGGTATGGATGGGTTGCGCTGGAATGACGTGGCAGAGGCACACCGGACCGGGCCGCGAGCAGCGAGAACAGATGAAACGGCGATGAGACGATGACGGTGGTTCAGGCATACATGTGCCGGTCGTAGTTGGAAGGTTGGGACTGGGTTCATCTGAATCGAAGTCCATCAGCAACACCAATGCTCCCCTTTCGGCTAGGGCTACTTCCCCACGGGCACGGTCATTTTTCTTACCCCTTCTTTCCTGTAACCGAACCCTGAAGGGCCCAAAAAACAATTTTTTTTTCGTGTCAAGTATAACCATATCATAAAACTATTTTGCAGTAGCTAATAACCTTGCACTTCAGTTAAATGAAAGCTTTTTGAGAGGAAGGTCTTGGATTTGATCTTAATAATTTCAAGTACCTAATGTTTGCCCTTCTAAATTAAATTTTTTTTCTGCAATATTGATATAATCTAAGAAGAAATATTCTAACTGAAAAGGGACTGCGAGAAAGAACGAACCAATTTTTTTTGGAAGGTTATAGATACACTTGCAATGGCTCCTGCTGAGTCAGATTCTCCATTTACATTTGATATGCAAATATATATATTTTGTTGCTAGGTATAAATATCCTATTAGAGACACTGAATGTATGCACATTTTCTTATAGAAATTCCAATATCAATTTACCCCGTTGTGATGATTAATTATATTTACTTTAAGATAAAACTCTTACATATTTATCTTATATACCGTACATCACTGAAAAAAGTAATTTGTATTGCTAATCCAAACAATCACATAAACGGAGACCAATACAGTTCACATCTAGTAACGGCACTTCTAAACATTATTTTATCATTTTAGTTAAAAGGGTTTTAATTTAAAATAGTTATATAGGAAATTTATTGGAAGGTCCCAAATAAGGGACTTATTTAATGAATGGTCCCGAAAAAATAAAATATTTATTCTGAGGTTCCATTGACAACATAAGGTGTTGTCAATCTAGCGCATAATGTTGTCAATAAAAAGACTTCATGTTGTCAATGGGACCTCAGAATAAATATTTTTTTTGAACTATTCATTAAATAAATCCCTTATTTGAAACCTCCCAATAAATTTCGCTAGTTATATCCCTATTTTAATAGTTAAAAGGGCCCAAACTCCTTTCAGATTTTAAAATTCTTCTCCTGCCAGATGTAGATAGACAAAAGGCTCGCAAAGCAGCCAGTAATTAATAAGGAGAAAATGAATATCAAGCTATGAAGCGCTGCAGTTACATTCTCATTATGCTTCTTTGAAAAAGTTTGTCTACTCTCTTAAAATACGTTTAACAGTATTTTTTTATAAAATGATATAATCTCCTTTATGTATTTATCTCAATTTATATAAAAGTACTTCTCTACCGTATTTTTAGATGAGTCCATTATTATACTTCACAAGTAACTACAAGGTTTGCCATACCGTGCAGCTGAAGAAGAATCTGTGACGGCAGACTCGAAAATATCCAACGTGGTCGTCAGCATTCTTGCACCACAGTCAATTCCCCAAATTAAGTTACATTTATTAAGACTTCATATTTTCTACAGTACCATTAAGTGGAGTTTCAATTAGCTTATTTGACCCTCACCAAAGAAAGATCTCTTCCAATGTTTAATTAATTAATATGATGCCTTTCTCGTTGGCAAAAAAAAAAAAAGTTTAATATGATGTCTTTTCCGTTCAATACTCGGGTCTCTTATTTAGAATTCATATTCTTATCTAATGAGGCTAAGTTCACATGTTGGATAATGGGGGTGTTTGGCAAAGCGGTCAAACACCCTAAAAGCACGTTCGACAGTATTTTTCCGCAAAATGAGACAATCTCCTCTATATATTTGTCTCGGCTTGTGTGAATAAGCCCATAAGTACTTCTCCACCGCTTTGCCAAACGGACCGAATGTAACAAAGTTTATTCACAGTGTTACAAAAATACGTTAATTCAAGTTAACATAAAATTACTATCACATACTTATCTTATAGATAATAAAATATTATTAAAAAAATAGTTTTCACTGTTATACAAACATACCTGAAGTAATGGTAACTTTGTTAAAGCAATTCTGATTTCACTTTAAAGTTTGAGCTAAAAGAGCTGGTAAATTCATGAGGTAACTGATGTGGTTTGTATGTGCTTGAGAATTCATTAGGAGAAAATAATTTATGGATTCTAAAATAATTTTACAGATTTTTAAAATATTTTTATAAAATATATTTTTATCTTAATTTACATATACGGTTTAAAATAAGTTTTTTCAAAAACATACTGAACAAAAGAGCAATCGAGGAACTTGTGGTGAGTTAAATGGAAGCGTAAGACTCGACAGTACGCCTGGGCCCATTAGGTAGCGCCTAGCGCGTAAAAAA
>JANTPZ010091093.1:0-17682 GCA_025593235.1 Vachellia pachyceras | reverse complement strand
ACTTTTAATAATTTGTTTAAATATTTCTTAGTTATCTTTATTATTTTTATCATACTTATGTCATTTTATTTTGATTTTAGGTTTATTGAATATTTAATACCTATCATTTTTCAGCTATCACTTCGTTATCCACATTTTTCTCCTGTTTCAAAATATAACATTAATAATTCAAAAATTAACATATATTTAATATTAACATTTCTACTTTAAAATTAAAAAAATAATTACAAATACATTCATTGCTCAATTAAATTTAACTGAATAAAATTATGAAAAATTAAATATGAAATTATTTTAAAACATTATATCAACAAAAAAGTACTTTTGGCGGGATATTTATTTTTAGAAATTTTAAATAGCATTTGTAGCGGTTCACTAACCGCTACTAAAATAGGAGCCAAAATTTTAAGTTTTATTTACTGTTACTTTTAAATTTTACCGCTAAAACTTAGTAGCGGTTACAAAACCGCTACAAATTTAAATAAATTTTTTAATATGAAAATTCAAATTTTCCCTCCAAAAATTAGTAGCGGTTTTGCTCTATGCGTTGCGGTTATGTATAACCGCTACCAAATCGTTTGCCACGCTGAGTTTTGTAGCGGTTTATAGAACCGCTACTCATGTTGTTAGTAGCGTTTTAAATCGCTACAAATACAATAAATTAACCGCTGCTAAAAACATATTTTTTTCCACCTCCTTCACGGTCGAGATACGACGTTACTTTGCCATCAAACTTACCGGCGTACCCCTCTGAAGAGCTACTACTTTCCCCATTCCAAACTCATTCCCATACAAGTCGAATCCGGGTGAGCTCCCTAGCATCACGCTGTAAGGGTTAAATAAGCGACTCGGTTGAATCACCATCGGCCTCTTCACAAGCTCGCGCACTACCTTGCCGTTGTAATTTGCAATAGCCAAGTGTATCTACCATGCCACCCATCCCAGATCATGCTCTAACACTCACCCGATATCGTCTCTGTGGTCTACTCGTGGATACAGTTCCTGAAGTACTCCTCCAGAAGACGCAGTTCCATTCTTGTTTTGTTATTTGTTGCCAAACTACAGCTTGTTCTCTGATCACGGTGGAGACTCTTGCGTGGCAGAGGGGGGGAAGAGGAAGGAACCAAGGATAAGAGATGATGTAGACGAAAGAGAAAGGGAGAAAAAGACTTTTGTGGGACTTACGAATGAAAAGTGACGAAAGTTTGGTTTGGTTAACGGTGTTTTTTTCACAATTTTTGTAACATTATATACATTTTTCACCTTTCGAAACTTTATGGTGTCAGACGCTGCTCGAGCAAAACTTAGTTGTTAACAATATAGTGCCTGTTTGGGAAGCCATTTTCCCAAACGGTGCACGTAAGCCGAGATAAAAACCATCTCGAAATCTGTAAAAACCATCTTGAAATCCATAAAAACCACCTTAAAATCCGTAAAACCATCTCGAAATTCTCAAAATACTTCGAAATCTGCAAAATCCATTTTCCCAACGGAATTCCCAAACAAGCACATACATTAACCCTATATATATACGTGTATAGATATTCATGGAATGCCAAACCGCCACTACTACCTCTTTTCTATTCTTTTTTTTTTCTTTTGAATTTTTCTTTATTTCTTGATTTGCCAAGATTCTCTTTCCATTACTTCCTAAAAAATAACAAAATAATAAAATAAAAGGAGACAAAATAAAATAAAAATTTCTAAAAAATTTTAGATTATTATTATCAACTAAGATTTAGAAAATCCCTATATATTTGTTATTTTAAATTTAGAATCTTTTAAAGTTATATTAATAACTTTTCAAAATATATCAAAAATATTTCAAATGCACTACAAATTAAAGAGTTGTCAACTTCCTTAATTAATTTTAAAATAGTTAATTGAAAAATTTTAAACCATTATATGTCATATGTGATGTAAAAAAACATTATCATTTGAGAAATTTGTTGACGTTGCAAATTTATTACTTAAAGGTATTTAAGCATGTATCTACAGCTTATTTTCAGAGGGTGCAAATTTTATTTAAACCTATAAAATATTATATCTTCAACTGTAAGTGCAAATATCTTAGGTTTTACACATAATTAAAAATTTAAGATAAATTGCAAATAATTGAACAATAGCCACATCTGAATTCTTAAATAAATTTCAGATGCCTTTGAATAATAAATTTTGTAACGGGTTTTTGAGTAATTTTCGCTTATCATACGTGTCCCATACCGTCCAGTCCAAGCTATAAAAGGTCCAGTCCCTTAGAGTTCTAAGAAGCACAGCAAAACTGTGATACGTACCATCTTCACAATTCTTCTTCTCCTCCTCTGAAAAAAAACATGCCGAATCTGAGATCTCGAACTCCAATTATCATCTTCATTATCTTCACAATTTTCTCAATAGCATCCGGTCATTGCACCATAATCAAGATGGTCAACTCCAACGACGAAAGTCTGATCGAAACCACCTGCAAGCAAACCCCCAACTACGATCTCTGCGCCAAATCCCTAAAATCCGACCCTCGCAGCTCCGACACCGACGTCGCAGGTAATAATGATACTCAAACCTCACAAACACCGATCATTAATTAATCAATTCATCCCGTCGATTGAATAATTCTTCAAATTACTTATTTTCAATCAATCGTGTTTAATTTACTTATTTTCGATCACAGGGTTAGGTCTGATCATGGTGAACGTGATAACGGCAAAAGCGAAGAAGACGAAGGACAAAATCAACAAGCTCCTGCAAGGAGGGTATTTAGATCCCAAGCAGGAGCAGGCATTGAAATCTTGCAGTGAAATGTACGAATTTGTTCTGAAGACGGACGTTCCGGAAGCCATTGAAGCTCTGCAAAAAGGTAACCCTAAATTCGCTGAAGACGGGGTGAAGGATATGGGAAACGAAGCCATATATTGCGAGGGAGAGTTGAACGGTGAGAAATCTCTACTTAAATCGGAGAACGACGCCATGCGCGAACTTGCTGGGGTAGCTGTTGCCATCGTTAGGCAATTGCTGTAAGAATTAATGACCATTAATGCTGCTGATCTTTGTTGCTTTGTTATATCATCTTAAAGTATTAAAATTTTTTGCAAGGTGTTTTTGTTGTTAAGAAGAAAAGAGATGAAGTTTAATTAGTAGAATATTAGTGTTTCTACAACTTTCTTCCTTTCTGGGGGGGTGTGTTGGTGAGAATTTTGCATGCATCACTGAAACAAAGTAGTAGTATATATATGATTATCAAGATTATAATAGTAAGCCGCTTCTGCGGTTACATTAATTGGCATGATTATTTTAATATCATATGATCATTGAGATTGCTTAATTAAAAGGAACGATCCATGGAAATAAAAGATTCCTACTTACAAACATGATCAGATAAAAACCATTCATCAATAATGAGAAATTCCTACACACACATACATATTTATTTAGAATTTCGTTGGGAGAAAAGAGTTTATGGATTCCGAGAAGAATTAACGGAATCCAAGAAGAATTTATGGATTTCAAGATAATTTTTATGGATTTGAAATTATTTTTACGGATTTTGAGATGATTTTGTCTTGACTTGCGTGTATCGTTGGAAAAAAATACTTTCTAAACATGCACGTGTCTTTTGTAAGAAAATGGGTGAAAAGTCTTATTTCAAAATTTAATCAGTTCAAAAGACTCACTAGTAAGTACTCCAATTCCACTCTTTGTAGAAACACCTTTCGCTTATTTTCCCTCTCCCTTTTTGATTTAAAAAAAATTATTAGGGAACAAAAGGTCATTAATTATTCGTAGATTAAGCAAGCAACATCTATGTGGCATGTAAATTCCAAAAATATTTAGGCATTTTTGGAATGTCACACCATTCATTCTCTCTTAAATAAAATATTTCAATTATTTTATTTCGTAATAGCATATTCCACAATTATTTCTCTCCCACTAACTCATTATGGGACTCCTAAGAAATTCAAGTTAATACAAGTTAATTTTGAATGTGCAAAATTTGCAAAATTTGTAAAGGAGTTTTAACTAGAAAATGTGTCATTTACAAATTTTTAGATGCAATGCTTAGAGACAGAAGGATCAAAATGATGTACTTGCAATTTGCTTGAAAGGATTTATGCTCTGTATATAATGAAAGCAATTTTAAGAAACACAAAGACCATTTGAAAATCAAGTTTGCTCAACCCAGTAATCTTATGCACGCAAATCTGTTTAGAGAGAATAGACATGATCAACTTTCAAAAGTTAACGATTCATGAATGAGATCAGGTTTTCCAAGAATGATCATGTCATATTTTTCAAAATCTCATATGTTCTTTCAAATCATAATTGAAAGATAAAGTTGAGATTTTGAATGAATTTGAAATTGATTTTCTAAACATGTGAATTTATGCTGAAAATCATGAAAGTCACCAATCAAAATGTACACCAGTGATGCTTCACTTTAAAAACATTGATATTTAGATGTTGAAAAATTTCTCAAGAGCAAAAGTCATGTGGTAATATATTAGCCAAAATGGCCTAATCATGATAAATGTAAGCATAATGACTTTGCTAATGATCTTGGCATACATGAACATTAAAATCAAGGATTTGAGTGTAACACTCAGATTACTCAAAAAAAGATGATCAACTGTCAAAGTATTTGAGCAACAAGAAGAGTACAAATATATGAATATTGAGACACAGACTCATTATCCAAATGACTTGAGTTCACATAAATCAATAAAACTCAAATGCATTGAACTCTTTTCTAGGAAGCATATTGAGAGTCACTAGGGAAAAACTCAATTGAAGGAATATAAGCATTTCTGACACATAAGATATGTTGACTTCCAAGTATGAAAAATGATATTTGAATATAATCAAAATATAAACATATTTAAAAAAATGTGTACGTAGTGTCAAAATATGAATTTGTAATTGTGCATTTGAAAATTACAAGCTAATAAAAAGATTACACACAATTTTCACTTTCAATTCAGTTAGCAATCTGAGAAATATTTTGAGAAAACATAATAAATGGATTGCTATTGAAATGCAACAAGGATCATACACTCATTACCCAAATGAATAGATAAATTGAAATACAAACTCGGGTAGATATTATGTGTTACCCTATATGCTTTTCCTTGTTGTGTCTTCTTGATTTTGGTTGACCAAGTTGATTTCCTTCCTTTACATATTCAGTACCAAAAGTCCAGCTTTAGGATTTAGGTTCAACAAGGTACATGTTTATTTTCATATAGTCATAGCCTTGAGAAGCTTTTTCTCATCCTAAAAAATCATATCAACCTTTTTCTTCTGTTGGTATCCAATTTCACTTGGATCCATTCATGATTAGATTGTAGGAATCACATTAAACTGTCATACTCTATCAATTTCATTTTAAAGAATTGAGGGCAATGAATCATGACTTTAGATATCACCAGATTTCCTCTTGTCTTAGTACTGGCGTGCTTGGTTAAAATGGACCAACGTAGATGCCTCCTTTTTGATAATGTCACAATCCATTCTTCACTTGTCCAGCTTCCATAAAAGTTGAGTTGCCAATGCTTTATGATGAAGCTTTTTCATCTTTTCCTTAGCTACTTGGAGGATTTCCTTTTCTCACCCACTGCATCTTTCTAATGCACTTTGTCTTTGCAAAAATTTCTTTGAGTACATGCAACTCTTTCTCTCTTTCATAATGTAAAGTATTCAAGAGCCTTTTCTTTCCGTATGAGAGATCCTTCCATTTTGTTCACTTCAGGATAGTTGAATTGTACTTTTGTGGTAGTCCATTCTTGAAGCTGACAGGTAAACCTTCACTATCTTTGTTGCTTCTTATGATTAGGCAATGGATGATCCAAGCATTCTTCCTTTGATGTATGTTCTGTGTGCCTCCTTTGTCATGCACAAGAAGCTCTTTGATTCTTTATCTTCTAAGCATCTTTATGTCCATATCGTATAGAATCAATCTGTATAAATGAAGTACAAAATTTGTAAATTTTATGCAATTTATGGTGCTGTTGGTATGAATCCTGCTTCCTTGCTCAATCTATGTTCAATCTCCTAGTGATCTGATGTGGGTTCTTCTTTCCCGGCAATTTATGGTGGTGTTGTTCTTTTATGCTTCTTTGTTGTCAGCGACTCAGCAGCTCTCCCAAGATATTAAAAATAAACAGGCTACCGCGTTAACCCACCCAAACCCGGCGGGTTTCAGGGTAGCCCGTTTATATTGGGCCTAAACGAGGCATGACCAGGTTTGCGCTCAGCCCGAACCCGTTCACATCTAAACGGGCGGGCTACGGGTTAGCCATCGGGCCAGCCTGTCCCGCCCGTTGCTCTGTCCTATTTGCAATAATCAAATTGTTACTAAAGCCTTAATTTCACAGATCTGTCTCAGCACTGTAACTTTTTCCTCCGTTTTGTAGCAAGGTGTTCTGTCAAAATGGATGCTACTGAACCTTTTGTCATAGATTTGTAGTTAGGTAGGTGCTAAGGGACTTTAGGATCACCCGAAAAATCAAAAGGACAATGTCTTTGACAGCTTTGATCATTGATAAGACTAAGTGATGGGAACTCATTTTTTCCATCGGTGTACGTAATCCGAAATAAAACCATTTCGAAATTTGTAAAACTATATCGAAATCCAGTGTGTTTGGGAAATCTGTTGGAAGAAAGGAGTTACGGCTTTCAAGATGATTTTATGGATTTCAAGATGGTTTTTATAGATTTCGATATGATTTTTACAGATTTCAAGATGGTTTTGTCTTAACTTGTATGGTTGGGAAGAAGTTCTTCCCAAACATGCACCAAGAATGGTGAATGCATTGGTTGTTGTTACCGTTTAAGTTTAATTGAATTTTGATTTTACTCCTACTCTGATTTTTCAAAAATATTTTGAAAAAGCAATAAATATAACAATAAATTAGATTAAGAAATTTATTTAAAATCAAATCCAGTCATCTAGCCTCTACATTTAAAACAAGAGGGAATATGATTTTGGAATGAACAATTAAGCTTAGGGAGGAAGAAAGATGTCAAAAAAATGAATACTGAAAATAGTGATAAAGTAGATAGAAGTGTTTATATTTAATATTCAAATATACAATAACCTAAATAAGAATATTTTTAGTGCGTATACTTCCTCTTCTTTTTATATAAGCTACAACTAATAAAATTATACAGATTGAGATTAAGATTATGGTTAGAAATAAAATAACTTAAAGATAATAGTATGTAAGAAAGTGTACTCGGCAAAAAGAAAGAAAAGAAAGAAAGTGTAACTTATTTTTTTAAAACACTCTTATTTATAGGAAGGGTGAGTAAAAAGGAGGATGAATGCAAAAAGTACATGAAAAATAGTGAGTAGAAAAAGAATATTTAAGAAACGTGTAATTAATTAGGGTAACAATAAAGATAAAAAAGACCAACCCGATTAAAAAAAAAGGTAACTTATAAATTTATAATTATACGAAGCCGAGGGATTATATACATCGGTGGTTGAAAACTTTTGCCCATTTATAACCTTTTTTTTTTTAATCTTTGGTTTCATCCTTTCCACAACTTCCTAAAAAACTATAGACAAGAGTTATACGGAGTGAAAAGGGTTAATACTCTATGACATGATGAATAAAAAATTGAATTCTCGAAGCATTTAACGCTCAAAGTATTCATTTGAGAAAACGATAGAGAAATATTTTTCCAGTTTTTGAGATAAATATGTGAATGAAATTATCTTGATTTACGAAAATCTATGTTGAATGTGCGTTTGGGGAGCTCACACAGGCACGAAAATCATTATGAGTTCTCCAGAAAATGACATCAGGGTCAAGCTACTTTATTGGAGCATCTTACATTCATTTCTTACAACTCAAGAAGCATGTCAAGATGGAACCGACAGTTCAGCACTAAAAAAGATGAGCAATATGCCATTAGACCACAAAGAGTAAAACAAAATGTAGTTTGAGAAGTAGGCGACCATAATGTATTTGGATGTGTGCCTTTACACACACACATCTGAGAGTGCAAGACTCGATATGTAAAATTATTTCCATTATTATTACATGTTTTGTACATGTACTTATTTGAGTGCAACTCTCGTACGTTCCTTTAAAACTAACCTAACCTATTTTCAGAAGCCTCAAAAGCAAAAAATTGATCAGACCCTAAACATTTCTTTCGCCATTTTCTCTTATTCTAAAGAACATCTTTGAAGCCATTTAGCAACAGGAAGTTGCAAAGGAGCCAACAAGAACCATCATCATCAAGAGGCACGGCCAATGAAGAACATGGCAGCACTGCATCCTTCCCAGACAGATTCTATTTTTTTTATCCCGACCTTCCCACACAGATTAATACATACAGAAGAACACCAAGCTATACTGAAACACAAAACGAAGAGAAAATGGCTTGTGTCAAAGGCACAAAGAGACTCATCTTCTTTCCAAATACATTAACCTGTGTCTCTTGGCTGCTTTTCTGGCAAATATGAGTTTGTGATTAGCTGTACATAACTGCAAGAAACCCATCCAGTAAAAGACATTCATGTTATATGGTAAGCCCCAACAACGAAGTACACAACGTAAGCAAATATGAATTGAGTAAAGGAGACTCATTATTTCCTTAAATAAGATTGCGAGTTCTAACTTGTAAAACAGAATGAGTTGGCACTTGACACCTTTCCAAACCCATGCGTTTATATCAGCAACTAATAAAAAACCATAGAACAAACAGTAACACTCAATGAGCATAAAGCAACTGAACTTACTTGTAAGGCTCTGAACCACGTGCATTCATGTAGTTTGCAGACGGAGTAAGTTGGTGTTGAACTGGAAGTGCACCACCTTCTATTCCTCCAGCAGACACAGGTGATCCCTGGAAGCTTGCCATTGAACTTTTTCCTGATGACATCCCTGCAAAGGGAATGATCATAAGGAACATATAAGCGACATTGTGGCCAAAACAGAGATGAAACGCCAGATAGGTCGCCAGGAATTTTAACATGATGCCAAAATTTTAAAGAATTGAATGTCAATGGAATAAGTGCAGGCCAACTACAGGTTGCATTGATCCAAAGTTGGATTTAATCTCTCACATGACACCTGGGTTTTATATCTAACGCGCCTCTTAAACATAAAGCCCTTCAGGTTAAATAATTGTAGGTCAACCTTACGCGTTCCAAATAGGATCTAATTATTGTAAAATATGGGCCCCTATGGATCAGGCTCTTGATTGATTGAAGAGGCTATTTAATTGCCAAGGACCAGCTCTCCCTAAAAGGAGGAGTTTTATCTCGTAAAGAATAAAAATGCTTTTTCTAAGCTAAGGCAAACAAGTTGGCTAGCAATGGTTTTTATCTCTACAATGAAAATCCCTACTTCACTTCATCACATATAAGCAAAAATCTCAAAGAAAAATGGAAAGCAAACAAGATGAAGAATAAAACTTGAAAGCATGACTAAAACCTAACAAGTGCTCTGGTTAGCCAGCACCAAATTTATGTGACCAACACAACATAAAGAGAAAAAGGCCAATACTGTACAAAACATTGACATCAAATCTAAAAAAAATTGTAAATGTCAAAATATGTAATAAATAAAAAAATTATGTGTGTAAATATGTTTTATACCTCGCAGGAATATTCTATAAAACAAAAGCCTTAAATCTTCTTCCATCTTTTACCCTGTTTTGTTCTGAAACTAAAAGTGATATATACCTTGCAATCCTAACTCGGTCACTAGGGTTGACGAAAAGACCATTAGAACCGCAAACAGTAGATCTTGCTTTAACAATAAATATCATTGATAGGTTGATTCCTTATAGAGTCACAAAACAAAGTATTGAAGTACTAGTCATGATAAGTTTTTTTGTTATAAGCAATATCGATAATTTTAGCCACATAAGTAAAATACAAATTGCATCTGATGCACATGGAAGCAAGATAGTTTTATAGAAAATAATACCTTGGGATATAATCACAATGAAGAAGACAATAGTGAAAACCATGGAAAATATGCTGCCACTTGATGATGAAGTTGATTTGGCAGCTTTCATCTTCTTCAACGCTTTCATGCGCTCTATCCTCGCACGCTTCAACATAGCAAGCTCAGAGATCTCCCTGATTAACTTCTGGTCAGCTGCATCCATTGACGGAGCTCGTGGAGGTCTCGGAGGTTTGGGAGCCTTTTTATTACTGGATTTTTTATGTTTCTCTTTTACTATGGTCTTTGTTGCACTATCTACTGACTCTTGCCTTGCCAATGACATGCTTGTTACTTTCAACACATCCACAATAGGAACTCCGCTTAAATTTGATTCACTGCAGGATAAACTTGACCTATAAGCATCCTTTAAATAATCCCTAGAAAGCTTAGCGAATAGCGTCTTTCCTTTTCCTGCACTGCCTGGAGAAGAAATCTTCCTCAAATCGTCCACATTTACAGCGAACCCAATTTCAAGATCTACTTCGTTATCTTTGTCTCCTAGATTTTTATGATCGATCCCCATTTCCCAAAGCCACAAGTCCAATCCAATCTTTTTCTTTTCCCCTTTGTTACACTGCAAAATTAGTAGAGCCACAAAGGTGCCTACGAAATTTCACCCTTAATCAAATCCTCGAATTTAACCCATAATGCACACTGACCTCCTGAATTGACCATAAATCATCAAGATGTACAACTCAACTCACAGCAACTATTTAGATGCCTCCTAAACTTGCACTTCAAACACGTTTGAACACGTAAATAAACTGGGTATTACCAACATACTCTTTCCCCCTTCTTTTCTAAGCTCTATTTTCAAGATCTCAATTCTGACTCCGACACTTTCTCAGAAAACAAACTGAAGTAACCCTGCATTATGACAAGAAACACAATTGAGTTGGTCTTGTTATGAGATGCAGAAGAGAAGCAAGTTAAAGGCGCCAATTCAAACATACAAAGAGTGTAAATCATCAAAAAAGAGTTTAGAAGAAATGAAGGAACCCAACAGCAGGAAAACAGATGTTCAAGGGACAAAAACCTACAAGGCCGTATCAGTGGCTTGGAAATGCCTCTCACCCAGGAGAGAGACTGAGAAAGAGGTGAAGACGAAACAAATATATATACAGGCACACACAAAATCGATGAAGCCCACGAAACAAAGCAAGCGAAAATCTCTCTGTAACCACTACCCTATATCAAAAGGAGTCACATTGCACCCCGTAAGATCTCAATAAATGCCCCATGAAAGAAAACCAACAAAATCCAAGAAACGCAGAAACTTCGGACTAGCTTCAGACCTTATAATAGTAATAGCAATAATAGCATCAGACAAATAAGCTGAAGAAAACGAAGATACCTTTATGGCAAAGCAAAGGAACCCCAGATCCGATGAGCATTGAGCGAAGTCACAGCCCTGAAGAGAACGAAGAGTTGAATTTTCTCAGAGGCAAGACCCAAAAGCAAGCGAGAGAGAGGAGAGAGATTAAAAAGGACACCACCCCACGAGAGCAGAGGAGGGTAACCAGGAAAGTACTGGAATATCAAGATTTTAAAAAGAAAAAAGAAAAATCACTTCTTTTTTGGCTTATCTCTCTCTTCATATTGTCGCTTATCTTCATCTTTCAATTTTTTCTCACTCCCATGTGCTGTAATGCAAATCTGAACATTCACGTATCCATCGGGAAGGAAAAGACGCAGTGTTGATCGAAGCAAGCAGGCCTTGCCGATGCCAGTTGGCAAATTGGCATATTCACCTCTTCGTGGCTTCAACTCATTTGTTGTTCTCTGGTTACTACTATAAATAAATTTTTCTGAACTGTTTTTTGTCTTTTGTATTAATTCATTGTTTTAACAAATTATGAGTAGTTTATCACTTTTTGCACTTAATTTAATCTTCCACGCCTTCATTTTGATGTCTAATTTAGGCTTTTTTGTTTACTTACGTAACTATATATTTTTATAATATATATCATAGATTTGGTTGTTATGCAAAGAACAACCTTTTTGTCGTTTGACAATTGGATTTAACGAAATCTTCATCATCTTTGCATAACAAAAGAAAGTAGATCTGTTAAAAGTAATGTAATTATTAATGTAACTAGTTAAGGATAAGGAAGTTGTCCAATTGTCCACAAGTGGATTTAACAAAAATTTTTATGCAAAGAATACGAAAATTTTCATTGTGATACATTATTTCTACTACAACTAATGAAATTATGATGAGAGACGCATATTTGAAAAATTTTCTCATAAAATTAGTACGAGAGACGCATATTTTAAGAAGATTAAACCTACTTTTAGTCTATATAATTTATTTTGATTTGAGTTTTAGTTTATAAAATTTAAAATTGATGATTTTGATTGCTAAAAAAACTTTTACATATTACTAGACAGACTCATCTGGCTTATTTGTTTTACATATTGCTAAAAAGTTTTTTGTTCTCTTGTTTTTAAAAACATAAAAACAGTTTTTAAAAATTGAAACAAATACCCCTAAATAAGCACTAATGTATGTCAAATGTTATAAAGTTTTGTCAATATATATATAATATAAAGTATAGATCAGTTGGGCAGATCTTATGATGCAAAATGGGACACTTCATTGATGACAATGAACAAGATTTGTGCAAAAGCACGTGCGAGTTGTGGTCACATCTTTGAAATAAGGAGGCACAAACACGTGGGGGCTCATATTAAGAGATTGACCACTGGCCCCATACAGATCTTTTCTTGCCAAACTTACCACACTCCAATGTCTTGATCTCATAAAATTAGTGCTTTGTTGTTTTTTTTCATCTTTGATTGTTGAAGTCATGAAAAGTCATAAAATTAAGACTTTTTTAGAAGCTATTTTAAAAATAACTTTTACAGATTTTTGAGGCAAAACCTAAGTTTTAGAAAACAAATTTTGCATATTTCGAGGTGAAACCTAAATTTTAAAAAGTGATTTATGTTTGGGAAATTATTAACTTTACCGATTCCGAGGCAAAAAGTGGGTGGGAAAGAGGAAAGAAAAAGAATGAAAAGTATGAAAGAGGAAAAAGAAAGAATAAAAAACAGCTTATTCTCCCTATGTATCCAATGTAACCAGTTAATGTGTTTTTTTTTTTTTGTTAAAAGAATTATGAACAATTGAATGGATATCAACAAGATTGAGTCATCATTGTTACAACTTCCATTTTGTTTATAGTCACAAGTGGATAAATAATTACAGTGGGGTGAAAGATTAACCACGGATGGAGGGAGGACCAATAAGTAGATGTAATAGGAGGATCCATCCTCCACACCTCGCTCCACAAGAGTCCAGATTAGGTTTAAGGTTTGTAAAAATAAAATTAAGAAAACATATATAATAAGGAAAATGAATTCTTTATCTGAAAAGGCACTTACAGAAGCTAAGCGGCATTCAACAACCCTATTGTGCTTGTTTAAGAACACCGTTTTCCCAACGGTACACATAAATCAAGACAAAACCATCTCGAAATTCATAAAAACCATCTCAAAATCTATAAAACCATCTTGAAATCCGTAAAATACCTCGAAATCTGTAAACTCATTTCTCCCAACGGAATTCCCACCAGGAAGTTACACTTTTAGGATAATTTGCAGCAGTGATAACCTTTTGAGACTCTGCCAAAGAATGAGCTATAACAAAAGTGCCACCAGCAGGAAGTTGCACGCCTGTTGCCCAAAGAGGTTCAAAATCAATAAGCTTTGCAAATCCAACTTTGGCCATGACAGAGATTGCCTGTCATCCAGAGTATCAAAAGAGCAAGAACAATAAGCCATGGAGCCATACCTAAGCTGTTCAATTAGATAATACCGTATGTTTAATGTAAAATCTTGCAATACCAACAACTCTACGGAAGTTGGTTGAAATCTGTGAAATTCATCCTCAACAATAGATTAGGAAGCGAGATAAAACATGCATAAAAGTTCACCCGATGTGCTATACTTGAATCATTAGTTAAAAGGAAACTAGTCAATGAGAACTGATTAGCCAGACCGTCCTTGGACAGATTATGGGCTTGTTTGGATAGCTTGTCGGGAGAACGGACACAGATTCCGAGGTAAATATACGAGAGGAATTTTGTCTCCGTAAGCGCATGAGTGGATTTTGGTTAACCAAACCAAACAAGCCTATTGATATACATTAGCTCTAAGGGAAGACGTGCACTACCTGATCCATCCCCCCAGATTGTGTTCCAATATGTCTTTCACATTCACATGAAACTTCCGCAACTTGTTTCTATCAACAAAACACAAATGATAGAATAAGGAAAGGCAAAATAGGTAAACTGAACGACAAATCAAAAGCTTTTCACGGAAAAGGACGCTTTTAATGAAACACTGTGCAGATTTGACTAAGTAATTAAAAATAAAAAATTAGACTGCATAAAATCGCAAAAATCCTGTTCAGTCCAGTATCAAGAAAGTATATTAATTCTTCAACAGATCACCAATTAGAAATTGATCATGAAGAAAGAAGGGCTTAAAATATAATTTCAATTTTCTCATATAGATCATAACGGGGACTAGATCTTCTAAAGAGCAGCACATGGATTTGTAGTCATACTATCATATCAGTGATCTGAAACATTAATGTAAAATATTTCCCTGTAACTAAATCATTCTGTCAGTAATGTTTCAAAAAGATAAGAAAAATTATTTTCATTCAACTGATTTTCAGGTGATTTTGAAAATTAAGCTTCATCGAAGTACAAACTTGAGTTTAAAAACATATTTTAAAATAGCAATGCATGAAATACCTTCGAAAAGTTCACTTGCAGGCAAATTTGGCTGTCCTCAGAGCATGAAGGGAACAAACCAGTAGGAATTATTCCATCAACAAGGACATCAATCCCCATGGGCAGACCAACATGCACTCCTTTGAGTTTTGCATAGTCATAATAACCTTTATACCTACACAAACAATACTTTTAACTTATTTATCATCATCAATATAACTATTAATACCTCTCCACCAAGCCACCTTCTCCTTCCCGGCTCGCATCGACTTCTCTCACATTTCACTGTTCACAAGCACATGCATGGCTTCAAAAAAAAAATGTTGGGCTCTGTTCCTTCTGTGGCTTGAAGTGTTTTTGAATTTCAAAACGCTCGCCCTTTCATTCACGGCTGAGAAACTCCCTCCCTGACTCTCTCTCCATCAAATTACTGTCCTTACAGAAAAATTCAAATTCCAAAACGGCGCCCGATACCCCATCTTTCTTAAGAACCTGTAGGAAGATTTTGAAGGCGAGACAATGATTTCAGTACCTTCTAGCGACGAACCCATCTCCTCTGGCATTTCCCTTCTCCGCCTTGTCGATTCTATATATCATAGTGAGAGTAAAGGCCTAAAGCTGAAGCTGGAGGAAGATTTCGAAGATGAGAGAGAGATCTAAGCGCCTTCATCCATTAACCCGAACCTCAAGTCCGTGTGTTGTCAAATACTAAATGCCTCCAGGTTGCTTCATCTGCCTGGTTCAATTGGTAGTTTTGTTTTTCATTGATGACAGAGTTCGATGGTGGTTGTTTGTTCGGTGTCCATCGAGCTCAAAAGCTTTTATATTGTGAGTATATAAATCAAGAGTTTTGAGTTGCCATTGTTGACAGTGGAGGACAATATGGGGTTCATTATTGAGTTCGCAGAGAGGGAAGAAGACGCTGGAACATAATCTTGAAGGTTCGAGAATCATTGGGAAAGAGTAACAATCAGAAGAAAGAGCAGGCGGTGGCTCCGGAAGGTTGCTTCTGGGTGTACGTGGGACCCTAGAGAGAGAGATTCTTGGTGAAGATAGAGCTGGCTAATCACCCAATGTTTAAGCTTCTTCTGGATGACGCTGAGACTAAGTATGGATACAGAAACGATGTCCCTATTCGGATTCCCTGTGATGTCGCTCTGTTCTGCGAAGCTGTGACAGAGATGGAGATGGAGATCGAAGAAAACAAGATGAGTTCTACGTCATGGGCTTGCTCCTTTCATCCCAACAAGAGTTATCCTAACTCTCTTGTACAGTCCTCTTTCCTATCTTTCTAATAACCATGCTGTGACTACACAGTACGAGCTCTTGAGTCTCTGCAGATTCTATGTTTAAACTCTCTCTCTCTCTCTCTATGTATGTATATATCACTACGGCTCAGAGCTTTAGTGTTGTGAATTATGATATACATGTACGTATGAATACATAAACGTGCAGGGATGGAGACATATGCTCTTTGCATTTCTTGCTTATAGAAGTCAGAGAGAGTAAAGACATGATCTATATGTGGCTAACTCAAATCTAGGTTTCAGTTGCATGTTTTTTGGTGATGATTTTCTTTTCTTGCCTTTTATTTTAAAAAACTGCTTCGTACCTTGTATGACCAACTAATGTAAATATTATTAGTCAGATGTCTTTTTATCCATTGTGCAGATGTTTTTTTATCTCCAAAAGGGATCGACATCCATTGTTGGGTGCCTTTTTAGCTTCATGAACCGGGGGAGGCTGTGGTGTTAGGGGAAGATTTTGTTTCGGCATTGGACTTGACATAAGCAGGTTTCCTGATATTCTTTTCTCAAGCTGTTCGATTGATTTTTTTCCTCATATACTCTTTATTCGGATTGTTATTATTATAATAATGTCAAAATAATACTGATACTATTATTTATTATCATTAGGATTATTATTTTCTTTTCTAATACATGCTGCTGCAGATTTGCAGTGCCCTTGCTTATATACATAACTGTATTGGAATACGTCACCGTGCCATTAAGCCTCATAACTTATTGGTAAGACTTCCCATTGAGCTATTGATTTTGGTGTTATATTGAGTGCTACAAAGTGTGTTTCCTTGGTACAAAATTTTACATTTTCATACCATCGTTGAGAAGTATTTGAAATTTTGTTTACAGTCTAACTCTGAACAAATAAACATTTACACACTGAAAGGAAACATTGCTGAAATGAAGGAAAACATTCAACTTGTTCTTGTCTTATGAATCTCATGCCCAACTAATGCTTACTTGCATCCTCATATGTCTGCAAGTTTCCCCTCAAAAGGCTTCATAATTGTTAAATAATCATTAGGCATTGCTTTCAAACTCGCCACTGAAGTTAGTCTTATAATGTATGTTATCATGTATGGTTTCATGAATGCAATTTGTCATTATGCAAATTTACCTTATGCTATTGACAATGATTTATTTGAATTTTCTGAGTTTTTATTTTATCTTTTCGTTATACAGATATTTTACTTTTCATGTGCCCTCGGAAGTTCCTGAGTTGTGCTAATGATGAAATGACAGGAATATTCTCATAATATTGGGCAAAGCATTTCACATGCACTTTGGATTGAAAAATAGATGTTTCTGAACTAATTTTATTGTATGAAAAAAATTTTAAGGTGCTCAACATTTTTTATCATATACCCTAATCTCTAAACATCACATATCCTTTTGTGAAATAAATATAGGAGGATACTGGTGAAATGTTAATACTAGGAAAGCACAAGGGGTGCGATTGCAAAAAATCTTGATGCTCAAGAAGTACTGTGAGTGCTTCCAAGCCAACATCCTTTGCTCTGAAAATTGTAAATGCATGGATTGCAAAAATTTTGAGGGAAGTGAAGAGAGACAAGCTTTGTTCCATGGAGATTAGAATAATAACATGACGTTTATATGGCAGGCAGCAAATGCTGCCATAACTGGAGAAATTGGATCTTTCCGTTTTTAATGTTCTTC
>JANTPZ010091092.1:0-17039 GCA_025593235.1 Vachellia pachyceras | reverse complement strand
TCTGCATGAAATTAAGGAATATTTAATCTACACATATGCATACATCCTTATTTATGAGTATGTGAAGAAATATGGCCACTACAGATACAGTTATAAAACTAATCGTACCTTTTCCAGTATCCCAGTCAAAGCTAAATTAGCCATGTTTGCAAGATTATATGATCAATGTCTCTTATAATGATTTCTCACCAAATACCAGCAGTCTGAGGAGTGAAGAAGAAAAAATACATGAGAAAACTAAGAACAATATTTCTACGCAAAAAATGAATCAATTGAAAACTAAAGTTCAATACAACAACAACACCAACAACAACAAAGCATTGTCCCACTAAGTAGGATCGGCTATATGAATCACACATCGTTGTTGTGCTCTATCATAGACCAGATCCCTAGGATTGATCTGCAATTCGTGCTCGAGGAAGGGCTTGAACCTTTACAGTTGAACCTAGTTATCTTTTCAATGAAGACAAAACAACTCCATCTTCAGAGAACGACATCTCTGGGTTAATTACTGATGAGGAACGTAGTTGAACCCCGAGATGATAAACACGAGTTTTGGGGGAAGAAATGACAGGCACCATCTATATTACAGACGGCTCCAGTCAGGTTGACTAGAATAGAAAAAATCAGCATGAGGTATATAAAAATTTAATAATCTATTCGTGTGAGTATGTGTGCCATTGACAAAAAAATAATTAGTATAGCATTATTAGTTATAAATATATTATCATCACCCAAAGGAACAAAATAAAACCGCCAGCCACTCCATAGTCCCTTTTCAGGGTGCCATGAAATTGACAATATATCATCACAGCAAATTTGTATCCATCCCACTTTACGACCGCAAGTACTAGTTGCACTTCAATCCCGATTCTTTACAGGGTAAGCCCTTTTCTCAACTCCAATAAGAAAGAAGAGGAGGAGGAGGTGGTGGAGGAGGAGACAACAACAATGTACCACAGCACCACATTAATCCAAACCCATAAGCTTTCGTTGTCAAATGCAAGAAGCTAGCATGCAAAGGGCCCCAAACAAATTACCTAAATATTCAATATCCACATCCAAAGACCATAACTAATACCTAAACAGACAAAAGAGACTGCCTGGAGAAGCCAAAAACCTAGAACCAGGCGACGCAAAAATAGACTGCGATGAAAGACTGTGTCGGTACTGCGGTGCGAGCGGCTGAGCAAGGATAAAATGGAACCAAAAGTAAAGAGAGAGTCAAATAAAAGAATGGTGGAGTAGCCAAAGCCGTAGGCGGCGATAGATGAAGGAAAACGAAGGGTTACGGCGGATTGAGACCACCATGGGCAAAAAAGGGACAGCAAAATCGATCAAAATAGGGACCTACCAAGGGGATCGCCCAGGCTGGGGTAGAGGTAAGATTGCCTTTTTGCCCCCTTCTGTATGAAAACGCTGAAGTGATACTGAGTTCTGCTAGCTTCGGTACTAGCTCTTCAATCGACCCACCAGTGAAAAACGCTTCGATGATTGTGATTTCGCTACCGGAAGGGAGAGTGGAAAAGGATATGCAGAGAAAATTGCCAGCTTTTCTTGTGTAATTGAGGAAAAGCCCATATTACACTTTTTTTGCCCCATAAAAGCGCCCAGTCAGCTTTCTTTTCATTTTTTTTTCTTACAACTAAAAAATTAATTTGAACGTAAATCAATACAAATCGAACGTACTTATTTTGATTTGTATAAAATCATTAAAAAAATATTAATACAAACACCCTTTTAAAGGTTAATGCTAGTAAGATGATTTTTTTAGGATATTAAAACAAGCAAATAAATTATTGATAGATAAATTGAAGTAGTAAATAGAGAAAGTATATGTTATGCTTATTTTATAAAGTGAGGAAAAAATTATTGATAGATAACTAATATTTTGATTAATTTTCTGCAGGTTAGTATGCGATATGACATTTAATATGGGTCCAACTCCTTTGAAGGCACTTGTGTATTTTTTCCATGTTGATGGGAAGTTTGTACATATGTAGATGGTGAGGGGTAAATATAATGGTGAGAATGTGAGGGTAAAATTGATAAAAGAGTGGATGAAGATGCAAGATTTGAGGGTAAAATTGATAAAAGAGTGATTTGATATATATATGAATGACTTAAGAGTTAGGACCCTTCATAATTTTTTGGGTGAATGTTTGTAGTATATATGTTATATTTTTTAAGTAATATTTTCTTTTGCTCTCGCAATGATAATAAAATATTAGGTGAAGGTGAAATCTTAATGTTCATTTATCATTTGAAAATATGTGATGTTGTTGTCATATGGACACTGATGTTTTGTTAGCGTCATTAGTAAAGTTTTAAATTTCATTGATAATATTGTTTTTTTTTATACATGATAATATTGTTAATACCGGTAAGTAATGTTTACAATGTAATGTGCAATTAATTGCATGATTGATATATGTTCAATATTACTTGAAATACGCCACTTTCTCATGAGATGTAGGTGTATACCATTTATTTACTAATGAAGCATGCTTTAAGTATTTGATCTGTTGATGTTGTCAAAAGTATAAGTTAAGTTGTCAGTGTCATAAATGAAATTGCAAATTTTATTCCGTTTGATAAAGTTGTCAATACATTATGAAATGTTGTTAACCAATTCAACGAATCAACATAGGCACCCAAATGAACAAATTTTCAAAAACATAAGAAAACTTATTTTTTTCACCCAAAAAAAAGAAAACTTATTTTTCATTTTTAAAGAATTATCAATACATTAGAAACTTTGTTATCCAACGCAAGTTAAACAACATAGGAATCCAAGTGATATGGTCAAAAGCATAAGATAAATCGTCAATACATTAGAAATGTTGTCAACAAACTTAATTGAGCAACATATGCGTCCAAGTGGAGATTTTGTCAAAAGCATAAGATAACTTGTCATTTCGTTTTACAGAGCTATCAATACACTACAAAAAGTTCTTAACTAACTTAATGAATCAACATAGGTATCCAAGTAAATAAGTTGTCAAAAAACATACGAAAATGTGTCATTCATTTTAAAAGAGTTGTTAATACGCTAGAAAATGTTGTTATCTAACGCAAGTTAAAAAAATGTAGACACCCAAGCGAAGATATTATCAAAGTCATAAGATAAGTTGTCATTATATTTAATACTGTTGTCAATAAGCTAGAAATATTGTCAACAAATCACAAAGTACAAAACAACACAAACACCCAAGTGGAAATGATGTCAAAAGCAGAAGATAACTTGCCATGTCATTTAATATAGTTGTCAATATGCTAAAAAATGTTGTCATCAAACCTAATTGTGAAATAGCATAGACACATAGGTGAACATATTGTCAAAATTATTATATTGCTTGTCATTCAATTTAAAAAAGTTATCAATACTCTATAATAAAATATCACAAGTGAAACAACATAGATAGTCTAATATTTTCCTTTAAATTCTGAAATTCCCTATTCTTGATTGATACCTATATGTTATCTCCTTTATTCATGGCACCATATGGGTTTAGGATATTCAAAAGTTATTTAATAGGAATTTTCCCTTAATGTTTTCTAAAGAATTGTATTTACATTTGAAATTTCAATTTCATTCTATCTTTACATTGTCCTCCTTCTTAACATAAAAGTTACTTTTAATTAATTAGGGTAGATTTAAAAATGAAATAAATTAATTAATTACCCTCTTAAAATATTTTTTTTGTAATATTAGATTATATATCAGTTTATAAATTAAACAAATAGTTTAAGAAAAATAATAAATATATGAGATAAAATATATTGAGATCATTTGTTTACAACCACATCTAAGCACCAAATCAGTCCTTTGTGTTTTCTTTTTTTGGTCTGCTAAACACAAGTATTCTTCTACTTGAGCTAATATTGTGTAAGGTATTGTCGCTTAAACATTAAATATGAGCATTTCTCTTAATGAAAATTTAAACTTTGGTTCCTACCCTAACGAGGGGCTAGTTGCTTCCCTAGACCCAACACCATTGGTTGTTCTCATGTTTCACGTTACATTCCAAAGTTTGTTTAACAAATAAATGTATAAATACTTTGAATTTTAAGAAATAAATTTTGTTTTATTCTGTTGCGATAAAAATTTAAGTACTTCATATTTTGATAATTTTATCTAATACTTTTTTTAATATCATTAATAAAAGGGTTGAAGTGTACATTTGTCTCATAATTTTTTATTCAAAAGCAATGTTATCCCCAAATTTTTTTGTTTTGAAATGCCCAAAATTTTCAAAATAAAATAATGTTGCCCTTATCCTATTATAAAATTAATGTTAACAATTAAAAACGGACATTACTAATTTTAACGATAAGGGGTAAAATTACTATGTTTTAAAATTTTTGAAGCAGCATTGTAATTACAAACATATATAGACTTAAACAATTATATTTCCAAAATGAAGCCTTCAAATTCATTCCATATCCATAGGGATGGAAATAACTCAAGTTAAACAAAATTATAATTGAACATAATGTGTCTACATTGTATGAAATTAAAATTTGGTACTTGACTTATACAATGCCTTTTTTTAAATTTCCAGCTCAATCTCTTGAAAGTCAGGTCTAGCTTCAAAAACTTATAAGGCCTCCAAGTTGTTGAAGCAGAGTGTATGAACTTCTCAACCAACTATGCATTAAATTTAATTTTGGATTCTGCATTACTATTAAAAATGTTCCTTATTTGTGTTGAATCCTTTTGTGCTTGATCGATATACTTAGAGCTACTTATAGGCAGCTGTAGCAACAAACTAGCATATAATACACCATGTCCTTAATGTAAGAGTAAGTTGATTTTTGTTGGAAAGATAAATAAATTAAATACCCTACTTAAGATTATTTATTTTTACATATAATTACATTATATAGTACTTTATGAGTGAACCAAATTAGTTTGAAGAAAAATGATAAATATAAATATTTTAAAATAGTGTATTTAAATTTTTTAATTCTTTTAATAAAAATCAACTAGCTCTTATGTGAAGGACTGGAGGTAGTACCAATAATAACAATAAAACTAATCCTAATTAAAGTCATAAAATAATAAATCAGGGATGAATTAAAATGAACCCAACAAAGGGAGAAAACATATAGATTCTTTCCTCTAAATCTCCTCTCAAACCTTCAATCAATCGCCTAGAAGTCTATGGCACCTTGATATTTAAGAAACACAGTGAATTAAATGTGATCCAAATTTAGAAAGTCCAACTTTGCACCACATATAACAGCAAAAATGAGGAATGGATGAAATTATCAAATCTAAAGTTTCATAAACCTACTCATTCAAGTCATAAACATATTTTTTATTGGTCAAAATTAAAAAATATTTCCTCTTAAAATAAAAAATATTAACAATCACCGTTCATTTTTTACTTGTCAATGTTAGCTTTTTAATTGAATAGGGCATTGCTGCTAAAAAATCTTTATGAGCAATATTACTCTTTAGAAAAACTTTCAAGGTAAATTTACACATTAACTCATAATTCTGCACAAAATAAAATAAAATCTTCAAGGGTACCCACTACTTGGATTAAAAAAATTCCGAAGCTCTGATGGATCCCACTGCCCCTGAACCTCCAACTGGTGGTCACCAGATGACGACTAAAGCTCCAGCTGGCTGTTGACGATCGGCGGTGGTGGGCCCACCGGTGACTGAAGTGTCCTTTTTAAAAAAAATTGTTTAGATGCATTTTTATCATTTCATTGTAACTAATGCCCATTCTGGGATTTTCGAAATTTGAATCACTATTATGTCATTTACTATTTTTTAAATACTTTATATCTCATTTTCTCTTTAACTAATTAATTTCCATAAAATATAAAATGGCTAATAAAATAAAATAAATTTAGTTAAGTTTAATTATCCAAAATATATTAAAAATAAGATCTATCAAGAACATACTTGCAAACACCCTATTTTGCCTCACAAAAATAATAGTAAAAATTGAGAAAAAGTACTTCCTGATCTTTTCTTATAATTTGGGAAAATTTCTTTTGAAAAGTGTTATTTATGATGACAATTTTGCAATTGAGATTTAAGGAAGTTTTTATTACAATAATTTCAGAGAAAATCTCATTTATGTTAGTTGTATCTGAATTAAGGAATATTAGTAAGGAATAAAAAAATCTATTAACAATTATTGGGTCTAGATTAGGAAAGTATGATTCTTGCTCATCAAGAAAAAATAAAAATTCAAAAAAAGGGTAAAGGTTGAAGTAAAGGAAAAGGAGGAGAGAGAAAATCGGCAATGGAAAAATGTGAGACAACACTTTGCTGCACATCATCTTACATCATAATTCTAAAGGGTTATATCATGTTCTCTCGTGAATTAAAGAGAAAATGCATCAGAAGGTATATCCTCCTTAATCGTAAATTCTGTTTTCTACATTAATTCTCATATGTGTGATAACTAACTATGTTATATTCCCCCCTCTCCTTTTCTTGTTTACACGAGCCAAATGCGGATGAAGACTTGAAGTACAAGGTCGATTGTATTTCAAGAGGGACTAATCACTATAGCTTCTTGGACAAAAGTTAAAATATAGTGAAAAATGTTCCACATTCCTTGTTTCAATTAATTAATTGTGCATTTTGATTATTCAAATTTATATCATTATGTTCTAATTGATTGGTCTAAGCTGAGTGAGATCCCCAAGAATACTAATACGGATTGTTCATTTTATTTTATAATTTAGACTCAATTTTGTTCTCTTTTTATAAAAAAAATAAGGTTTCAAAATATTTTATGATAAGCGAGATTTTAGAACCTCCTTAGGCAAAAATGCTTACTCTTCCATATGAGATTGGGAGTCTCCTCAGGAAATCTAATCCAAAAAAACCTTTCAAGAAACATTGTTAATTAAAAATAAAGGAGGTTTTTTTAATAAAAAGTAGCAACCAATTAAAAAACCATTTTTCAAAAATAAATTTAATAACATCTCTTCTTAAAAAATATCAACCAAGTGACAAGCATTTCTACCCCCGAACTAAAGGGTACATATGTCCTAGGCACTTTTCCTAAGTCAATTTCAACTTTGTAAATATATAATTTTTCCTCCTTATTTTTTCTTTATTCTCTCTTTGTAAATATATGATATTTGCTTTTGTTTTTGGGTAATTACAATATTTTAAAAAACCATACTATTTTTAATGGTCAACTTTGGGTAACCATTCTTACGAACGAACACTGTAGGGTGACTAACATCTTCCCTACACATAATCGACTCCCAATCTTATCTGGTTTTTGTAGATCAACTAGTAGAAAAATGCTTATTTGGACCACCCCGTTTAGATTGTATTTAGAAGATAAGGTCTAAAAAATGTGATCGGTGATATTTTTGTAAATAAGAGTACAAATTTTAAATAATTTAGATCTAACCTTTTTAAGGTGTAGTCTAAAAGATTTTTCTGAAAGGCGTGTATTAGGCCACAAGCATGTAATTACCCAAAACATAAGAGTACAAATTATTTAAAATTTTAAATAATTTAGACCTCACATTTTTGTCTAGCTTATGCCTTAAAAAAGGGATGTATCAGGCCACAGGCTAAACACAGACAAAGATCACACAAAACAGGCATGACCTATTAAGGATGAGTTTGGCTTGACCTAATCTGTTTCCACTTCTATTTCTCACCCAACAATTACACTTTTAAGACCTCACGTTTATTTATTCAAACCACTGGTTAGATGTGGTCTAAATGTTTATTTTTTAGATCATATCCATATGCGATCTAAAAAGTATTTACTTTCGAAATCGTTTTTATCTAAATTGCACCTTTATGCGGTCTAAATGGCCTTTTTGTGTGGTCCAAAAAACATTTTTTTACACCAGTGATCACTTTATTTTTTTGTTTTCCAAAATCCTTTCAAAATTTTTGACAACTCCTTTGTTTTTCCTTTAGGAGAAGATCAAAATTCAGACGTTACAAACACGTCTCTTCCAATAAAACTTCCCATGACAACAAATTACAATATCATAGTAATACAAATAAAATCATATTTCTAATCATGCTTTTGCATATGTTATGTCACAATTTTACCATAAACATGCTTCAAAGCATTTTCTTTAATTTCCACTTCACTGAATAATTTCACATATACCAAACATCTAACTTTCATGATCAACATATTCACATTAAATTAAGACGCACAAAAAGCTACATCCAATCCATAATATAATAACAAGTTAAATTTTTGAAGGAGCTCACAAAGCTAAACAAATTACTTAATCATAACATAAATTATAAAATATTTATGTGCGTCATTGTATTATATATTAGTTTATAAATTAGATAAATTGGTTTGAATAAATTGAGAAATATATTACTTAATTAACTTCTTTAATTTTTCAAAAAAGTTAATTATTTTTTATATTAAGGATCAGAGGTAATACATAACAAGTTAGCATATAAGGAAATTAAAAATGCTGACTTTAAGGCTTAGCTTGTGTAATATCCTCATGTTCCAATAACTGAGGATAAGGGCTAAACAAAAGACTACAGAGTGTTCAAGGGTCCGGAGAATGAATAGAAGCATAAGAGATGCTAAATGTGCCATTTTGCAAGCAAATAAAAATGTAAGGGCAAAATGGTCATTTGTGGAAAATTTAGGGGACATAATGGTCATTTTGGGAAAAGATGATCAAAATATCAGAAAAATGATCCCGGGCACCAAGAGATAAAAAAAGTCAATGATCAACAATTGAGGCTCAGTTAAGGTTAAATGGACAAAAATGCCCTTCTCGGGACATTTTTATAGTAATTAATATTTTGGCTATTTAATGAGTTTTTAGCCAAATATTATTATTTTAAATTGCCCAAAGGCCTCATAAATGAAATGTTAAAGTGGCTAAAAATAGTTTTTGGAGTGCTCTATAAAATTGTTTTCAGAAGAAAGTTAGACACAGTTTGCTAGAATTGTGATACAAAAGGTAGAAAATCGTTGAATTTGGATTTTCGAAAGAAAATTTATTAAGGGCACTTCTGAAATGAGTTTTGAGAAAGAAAAAAAAACCCTAATAAGCTTATGAATTATGGGAATTTTTAAGGTTGAAATGGTCTTAATGATCAGAAAATTTCCAAAAAGCATTTTCGGTAGCCAAAAATCACAAAAGTAAGGGCATTTTGGTCAAATGGATTTGGGACAGATTTTAAAAGCCTTCCCTAGCCATTTTTCTGTCCCAATTTCGTGCTCGAATCAGCCAAGAGAGAGAGAGGGGGGAAGTCGGTGGAAGAGAACAAGTATGGAAGAAGCAAAATCAAGCCAAGTTTCAAGGTACTTTGATGTTTCATGCTTGATTTCTTTCATGGAACTTGTTGTGACGCTTGTTTTCCCTTTTGATTAGTTTTTTTGCCTTCCCTCATGATGTTCTTCAAGATTTCCAAGAATTGTTCTTAAATATGTTAGAGTGAGAAATTGAGAACAAGCAAGAATTGGAAGAGTTAAATACCATGAATAAGCTCTATGCTTGTTTTCCATCATGTTGATAGTTTGTATGAGTTGGTTTTAGCTTCTCATGGATTTTTGGCATAAACCCTCATCCCTTTGGTGCTGGATGAAATTGAGGAAGTAAGAAGAAGAGATTTTTAAGTTATTAAATGATTGGGAGTTGGTTTATGAATGAGATTGTGCATGTATATGCAAGAGATGTTGTAAAACCTCATTCCTCTCAATTTCTGTATACAATTCGTGCAGCTATATTAATGAAGGTAAAGAGTATGATTTTAAATGTTCTGATGCCTCAATCGGGTTTAGAGTGCAAAATTGTGTAGGGTAAAGGTGGACCCACAATTTTGGAAGCATTGGAATCACAATTAGCCAAGTTAGAGATTAAGTTATCAAGAGAGCATTTATGAATTGTTAGGTCATAGTGTAACACCTCAAAATTCTAACCAAAATACTTAATGAAATTTTCTATGTAATGATAAATAAGGATTTCCAAAAAGAACTCATCCAAACATATCATTAATCCATCCAAAATACATGTCACTAATATTAGTTCAAATCTTCCCAAAATATCAGAGTAAATAGAAATAAAATGTGGAAGTCTTAAAGTCATGGCAATTCAAAACGATAGCATGTGCCTAAGGGCACAAGAGAGCCAACAATGCTCATTCCATATGTGCCTTCCCTTGCTGCCTACTAGAACAATCACCTGAAAATGTTAATATAATGGGGTAAGATTCCACGCCCCAGTAACTCTGACAGTTTCTACCACACATAAGCAAACGGCATACAATTAAAAAAGAAGAACTGATTTACGAAATACATTTATATATATACAGTAAACATAATATAAACAATTTCATATTTTCTTTCATAATTATGTAATTCACAATCATCATTACAAATAATACATAACAATGTAATATGCAACTACCCTTATAACACCTTCCATCCTTATTCCGCTAACTGGAGCCATAAACTAACACATGGTCCAACAGAAACTCATCCATGTAATTGAATTTTCTCAAGCTCACTAGTTTCTTAAGATACACCCGACCAAGGTATAGACCTCAAATCTAGACTATGGCTCCCTTTCTTAAAAGAAAACCAAGGAGGTGTCACATGTCCCACAATTTCAATGCAATCCTGGCCAAAGGAAAGACACGGGTAAAGGGGCCCTAACAATTTCTATCCACTATGCACCGAGTGATGGCTTATCACGTGATAAAAACCTTATCATACATCAATCTCCTTCATACTCCAACTCATTCACATTGCAACCGCTATGACAGTTATAACAATTTTCATGCTAAAATATATTAAAACTTTAACTAGTTGCATTTATATAATTTAGTCCAAAAATGCATAAAACATAATTCAATCACAATTTAATCATAAGCGGTTCACAAGTATATGGAAGAATATTTAGAGTTACCTGCAGCTCCCAAACTTACGAATAAGCACACAAGAGGCACTTCAAATTCTCAATGAGAATCTACAAAAATCGCACATAATAATTTCTATCAAAATACTAATTTAACCTATTCTAAATATTGTTTCAAATATATTTTAAATACTTAAGACTACCCTATACTCCCACATATTTTTAACCAAGGATATAAGTTATCGTATCTATTTGTATAAGACAAAATATTTAAGTATGATATTATCACTTTTATAATACATGTTGGTTGTTGAGAAAGCAAATAATAAAAATCATAATAAAATTTTTGCTTTATATCTCCTATTGATTTAAGATCTAAGGAAAGTAAATTTTCTTTTAAAAAACAATTATTTAGCTTTAGAATGAAGTAATGATAATAATATCATTAATAGTGGTAATAATCCTAGAATATAAGGTGCCACACAGCAAGGAAATAGTGTGCGTAGGAAAAAGAAAAAACTGCTGCAAGTGACTATATATATATATATATCCTCTTTTGAGCCAAAATGACCACACATATTTACATTTATGACATTTTGGTGCAACCTTGAACGACCACAAAGAAACAGTGAGTCTTTGGTGTTTAAGAAAAGATGGTGGAAGGTATATTTGTATACATACATATATCCTATACACTCATCATCTTTTTTTCAAATAAATTAAAAGATTGTAGGCATAAAAAAACATGCGCATATCCACATGACAAATCACCTCTATTTTTCCTATGCCTATATTTTCTTTTTCTTTTTTTTTTATATAGGTGTTGAAAAAGATAAGAAAGATATTCATGAAAGATACTAAAAAGCTATGTAAACAGTGAAAAGACATTAGCATTAAACCATTAGGCATACATATGTGTGAACGTATACCAAACACCAAGAGAACAGAGGAGATCTTTTGATACAAGTGGGCTATTGGAAGGAATAAAAATATATTTTTTTCCCATTGAAGCTTGTGTGTGTGCGTGTGGTGAAGGAATTTGGGATGGAAAAGTGGTGAAAAGACAAGATGGAAAGAAAAATTAATGAAGAAAGAAGGACGAGAAGTATGAAAGGCGAAAAGACAGTATATAGAAAAATAGATACAATGCCGGCAAAGAGGAAGTGAAATAGAGGAAAAGAATGCCTAACCCAAGAGTATCGTGATTCGGCCGCGCTGTGGAGTAAGTGAACAGAGAAGAAGGTCTTAGGGTTAGTGTTAGGGTTTGCTTTTGAATAAAATAATTTTTTTTAAAAACGAAATTAATAATATTAATAATGATGATAACATTAAAAATAATTATTTAGATATTATTTTTTACCTGTTTTGATAATAAGATAAATTTACACAACTATAATTATTTATTTTTACGAGGGATTCCATTATATATGTATATTTGTTATATATATATATATAATATTCAAATTTAATTCTTTTTTCTAATTTATTTTACACTCTAACTAATTAAAGACTTAAACAATCACTAACTATAAACCCCAAAAATGTGGATGTTACACATAGTGCTTTGAGAAATGACTTAATATTGATGCCAAATATACTATGAAATGTGTAGGAATGCAAAAGTGCCAAGAAAAGTTTCAAAGTGACACGTGTAAGTGGAAGCCACTTTAAATGTCATTGGAAAGTTAAAGTTACAAGGACACTCCTAACTTTGATATCTACTTTGCATTGATTTATATGTATGTTAATTGCCATGTTTGATGTGTGGTTGTAGCCATTTGAAATGAAAAACCTTGATTGTGAAAACGCATGATTGTAGCTATGCAATAATTGCATTAGCCTTGTGCAAATGTGAATGAAATAAGGTTTATTATTTGTGTTAGATGGCATAATTGTTTCTATTTAGATAATCATGCATGTTGATGTATTGTTAGAGTTGTTTGCCATTGAGATTTTTTTGAAATCTCACCCTTTCCAATAAAAAAAACCAAAGGCATAAGCTCAAGAAGCAAAGGCAAGGTGGTGTAAAGGTGAAAGGTGAGTGGCTTCCAAAGCTAAGAGAAAGTTTGCACATGATGTGTTGTTTTGCTAATTGATGTATATGTGTGCACATCTATAAATTCTTGGATGAATGTAAATTAAAATCCTACACTAAGTTATTTATGTGGTATGATATATGGATTGTTATATTTGGGAGTGGAATACTCAAAGGAAATGAAAAGAGCATGCACACCTGGCTAAAAAGGGTTCAAAGCCCTTTAATAGGACAATATAGGAAATTTTGAACAATTAAAGTCCAATTTCTCTGAAATTTTACATGCAAGTAGATCTCTTTCTAAGCTTTTTATAGAGTCCAAGTTTGCTGAATTTCAAGTTTTGTACAAAAAGTTACAAAATTTTTGAAGTTCAACAGAAAATCTGTCAATAGCAGTTGGCCACGGCGAATTTTAAAGCTCGTCGGGGCAAAAATGGTTAGAGAGCAAATTTTTTTCTAAGTTCAATTGTTCACCGTGACGAAAACCAAAGTTTGTTGGGATGAAATTTCTATGTCAAGATCAAGTGAATAGTGATTTTTCCAAGTCTTTTCAACTTGGTTTGGAATTTATTTTGGTTCAAGGATTATTATTCTTTCATAAGTTATGAAATACGCTTTCTTTAGAGATCAATATCACTTGGATTAAATTCTTCTAGTATTAATTGTGAATATTCAAAGTTGGACCCAAAATGTTAAGTTTTAATGGATAATAGTTAAAGTGGGTTTTGAAATTCACTTGGATAACTCATTCTAACTTATATAATGACATTAAGTGATCTAATTAAGGTTTCTAATGAATAATAAAGTGAACATAAGAGAGGTATTACATTTGTTGGTATCAAAGCACGGTTCTAGCTATATAGGAACTGTTGTTCTCTTGATTTGACTCTGTTATATGATTTGATTTGTGTTGGACTTGTTTGTCATATGGTTTTGTATGATGGTAAGAATAGTATGGAAGTGACTGAGTTGGTTAGACAAGGATCCTTTGATAGTCCAGTTATGTATAAAATTATTATGCACCTTGAGTCATTAGTATGCTAGGGTGAGGTTTTTGAGCTCGACAATGCATAGTTAAGTTGCAATGAGTCAACGTTTAAAGACTGAGTTACAACCTAGTTAAAACTATAGGGATTGGGTTGAATCGAGTCAAAAGGTATAGATTGAGTCATAGCTGGTTAAAAATTCTATTTGGAGCTATTAGAATGAGATCTAATTTTTAGGGAATATGAGTCGAAGCAATAACAAGAATATTTCTAGTGGAACATCTTTCACAAACATTAATTTTCCTTTTAATTTAAAATAATTATTTTAAAGGGAAAATGACACATAAAGTACTTGAAAAATGACAAAACCTAAAATGGTGATTCTAATTTTAAAATTCCCAAAATGGTTATAGTTCATCACCTGTTATTAACCAAATTTAAAGGAAATGAAAAAAATGCCCTAAAAATTTTATTTTTTTAAAAAAGACAAAAAACCCTCTAGTAACCGGCTGGCCTACCACCGCCACCCAGGGACCCCAGTCGGAGCTTCGGCGACGATGGAACCCACCAAAGCTCCATAAATTTATGAGATTAGAGCCTTTGTGGCTCTTAGTTTCAAAACCTATATTTTCTGGCAAAACCCAAAGAACTTAAGTTTTGTTTGAATATTCATATTTTTTAGAAAAACTATTCTGGAGACAAAACTTAAGTTTTGAAAAGTTATTTTCTTGTCAAATCATACACTCTCATAATAAATTTTCTCTTTTCTCTTTTTTCTTTCCTCCTTCCTACTTACTTTTTTGCTTCGAACTCCGTAAAAACCCATAATTTCCTAAACACAGTTACCTTTTGAAACCTAGGTTCTCCGTAAAAGCTATTTTCAAACGGACTTCTAAACGAGCTCTAAATAAACTAATTAACTTATATATTTATCGTTTTTCTCCAAACTTTTTTACTAATTTCATTTTTCTTGAAACTAATTTGCCGAATTTAAAGATTGATATATAATCTAATTATACACACATATTTCAGAATATATTTAATAATTAAGTAATGTGTTTCAATTTTTTTTATCTTTCTAATAGAATCAACCGGATCAATTAATGAATGATGATAGTACAAGAAATATATTTTTTAAATGCCTATATATAATTTATTTTCCTTTCAATTTATTATTTGATTTTTAAAACATATTTTCAGACATACAAAATTGCTTGATGTTTGAATGTACAAATATGAGCACATCTTTTTACTCAAAAATATTTTGTTAATGTATATTTTAATATAATTTTGTTATGAACAATATGATTAAATGAGATATAAACAATGTCTATTTTCTTTACTTAATATTTTAACACTACGGTATCCATTTTTCTACTTTATCTATTTGTCCTCCTCCAAATTTTGTTCCTCCAACTTTTCTCTATGCAAATGAAGCACTAAACTAAAATATTAAAAATGTAACCCCAATTTTTTTTGCCATGATAACCCCTAATTGATTTGCGCATATTTGATCTTTAAATAGGGTTAAAGGTAGTGTTTTAAAAACCGGATATGATGGAAGCCGACAACTCGATCACTTGTTTGGGTGATGGCAAGACTCGATGGAATCGTGACCTAGGAAAATCGGTATATTCCAGTGTAACTCAATGGGTTGGGCGGATCACCCGAATTACCTTTTTACTCTGCTAAAAACACAAGAACTTTGGAAGAAGTATGTTTCGGGGGGAAGAGAAGGAGACGCCATTAAAAATTTATTGTAAAATAGGGAAGAAAGAGGCAAAAAATGATTAAGACGAGGGAAGACTCCATGGTTGGTGTTCAAGGTTGAGAGAAAGTGGAAGGCCAATCGGAAACATAAATATTAAAGAGAGGCACTAGATAAATGGTAGATGAGGGCCTATTTGTGTAAGCGTTTAAGAGTTACGTTTGTATAAACCGAGTGAAAACTCTTTTCATATATTGTAAATCACACTGGATATGTTGCTTTTAGAGTTAGAGTTTTACTTTTCACATTTTGCATAGCTTATTTGGAGGTGTGATTTTCTTTCACGTAAAAATTGAAAAATAATTCCCCACAAACACACACACACACATTGTACTAACAATCCTGGCAAAAGAAACAGAATAACGATATCAAGTACAGGGAAAGAGCCATATGCTGCTTTTAAGTTATTATATAATACAATAATATAAACTATATATTAATATTAATACAATAATATAAACTATATATTAATATTAATTTTCGTGTATGCTGGAATATTTTAAACATTATTTTTTATTAAAAAATCATAATAAAAATAGAAATATTCTTACATATTTTAATTACATCTTATCATTTTAATTATCACATGTATGACTCCAAATTGATTCCGATATGACCAATTAACCCTTAAACTATGCTTTAACCAGTTCAGTGTCTTGTCCGGTTTTTTAACACTGGTTAAAATTGAAAAGTTATTAAATTTTAAAATATAATTAATGCAATTTCTTAACTTGAATGAAATATATTAAAGGTGATTTAATTTTAAATATGAATAAACGAGTGCATTTACTAGAGAGAAAAAGAATACATGGAATTCATATCTAATTAGATTTAAAAATTAATAAAAACACATTTATCATTGCTATTGAAATTGATGGGTTGGTGGTGGCTGTGGAGATTGGAGAGAGGCAGTTTCTTGTTGAACGGCAAGGAGAACGCAGCCTTTAAGAAGTGGTGGGGCCCATTTCCACCCTAAAGCGGCAAAAAGTAAATTAAAATGTAGATGCATCGAGTTAGTTCGATTGGTCAGGTTGGATCCATCTCTAGACCAAGTATGATTTTGTTAAATAATATTTTATCATTTATATGTTACCTTTTTATTTTTTATTTAATGTTGCTGGAGGCTTATATGAATTTATAATTAAATTTTTTTGTGTTGGGATGATTTTTATATAATTTTAATTATTTTAATTTTTTCTTATGTTTAATTTTTTTTGTCTTTCATAAATAAAAATAAAAAATTAGGAAATTTAAGGTTTTGAATTGCTTGGACCAGTTCACTAGTCCAATGGATCAAGAACAATACAACCTAACTTTGGGCTTCTACTGGATTAGATCAAATCATGGGCGATCAGGCCAATCCTTTCAAGAAAATATATTAGACTTCATGTTAGGTTCT